>JANKKI010000187.1:0-102500 GCA_025175665.1 Cinchona pubescens | reverse complement strand
CAAACTGAAATTATAATTTAGACAAATATCATTTTTCATTTAAATTATCAAATATCTCTTTAGACAAATATATATATATATATATATATATATATATATAACTCAATCGTGCATATGAACATAAAAAGAAGAAAAAAAAGAACTTACTATTAAAATAAATTATCAAATATCCCTTTAAGCAAATTATCAAAAAAAAAAAATTTGAATTATCGAATATCTCTTTAAGCAAATTTACAACTACAAAATAAATCAATAATCTATGAACATATGAATAGAAAAATTTAGTCATATTTGGTGAAATTACACAATTGTCTTGATTATGGACATCTAGATGTGTACTTATATCGGTATACAGCTGTCTCTTATACCATCTAGTATGTGAACCGATCTATATCCGAACCGGTTGTTTGACCCGATTCGAATATCCTTCTTTTACGGTTTGGAATAGATCGGTTCCATCGATTTTATAAATCTGCGGGTTATATCGATTCACTCTTTGGTATTTAAATTAGACTAGCTAAAGCTAATTACAAATCACAACATTCAAAAAATGCATGATGTGCAGTCTAGCAATTCCAAAAGTAATAAACTTATTAGTTTAATCTATTAAACAAACCCATTTTCTCTTGAATATGTTTACCTTTTGAAACTCATGTGCCACTCGCATATTGCACTTAACTCCTCAAATAAACGGTATAGATTTTAGTCAACGATTTTGAAAGTTGAAAATCATTTTGGTCAAAAAAAGTTACTAAAATTAGGGATTTGAATAAGTTTAGTTGGAAGGTCAACTGTTTGCCCAAGCATTTAAAGAAAGGAATCAAAAGGGCATTTTGAAGACCCAAAAGAACGTAACTAGTAGTATTGCTTTACCACAAGGATTCTTAATAATTGATTAATGACCAAATTTGCTTGTTTGACTGACCTATTATTTAATTGCTCAAGCTACGAAAATTTGTTTGCCTATTTTGGCTTGATGTCCTTATTCAAAACCAACTATTTCAACTTGTCAGTACTTGTAAACTATGTTTATTTGAAAATCTTTTTCATAGAGTAAGACAAAATAAAAACAAATATCAAATCATGTAGATCTCCTATGTTAAACAATTAAAGACAATCCAGAAGAGATTTTCAAACGAAGCATCTACCGGAAGAATTCAAGTATTTGTGTTAATGTGCATGCCCGGCGAAATTTAAGAACCGCTGATTCCAGTCAACGAATTTTGGTTTCCCAAATTGACCAATACTATTTAATAATTTTTCTATCCGAATAACTTACTGTCTTGCTACTTTAATCTTCATATGCTCTGAAAGTTTATAAGAATTTATAGCAAACCTTTGTTGACTTGAATTCTACATAGAAAGTAGTTTCGCTGCATGCCACACGCTATGTACGTAAACAAAAACTTTCTCACGCCTTCCACATTGTCTCTTATTTGCGTTTGGCTTCGAATATTTAAGTCAATGTTTGCAGCACTTCGTTTAGAAATATATATATTTCGGGTCAATACTTCCCAATGTGCAGTTTTTACGCAATCCTCTACTCATTAATTGAATTTAATTTTTCTCTTCGAATAGAACATAAGTTTAAAATGGTTAATTAACAATTATTGTTTTTTGTTTTTTGTTTTTCCCTGTATTTTGTTTATCAACACTATGATACTTGTAGTCCTTAAGGTTAAGGTCATGAAGGTTTAAAGTGTTGCATGGTTTGTCACTTTTGCGAGATTCTTAACACTTCATGGTGTTCTAAAATGTTCCAAATGAACTAGACCTTACCTCATTTTGCACCACTCAACTTAACACTTTATACCTTATACTTAATTTTTTGATATATTACACCCTGAATTCTCAAATTTATCCTATTACGGTCCAATGTTCAACGTTGTTAAAAAGGTCAACAGATGTTAAGCAATGCATACCACGAGTTTGTTTAGGGGTGTATTGCACTAATAGAAATAGTCATAACTAATTCTACTTTGCACCCTTTAACTTATAATCACTTCTCACTTTGTACCCCAATGTGTATATTTTAAATTTTTAGACACATTGCACCTCTAACTCTTAGATTTGTCCTACTTTGGTCCAATTTCTAATAGTGTTAAAAAAAAATTGGCGAATGTTCCGCTTTAGGAGTGTGGTGTATACAGTTAGAACATCTATTAACTTTGGTGACAGAATTAAAAATTTGACTTAAATGTATATATCTTAGAATTCAAGATGTAATACATCTAAAAAATAAATATAAGATGTAAAGTAAGAATTGAGTACAAATTAAATGGTACAAACTGAAACAAGCCCAACTACTTACAGTAATGATTCCCATTGACCAGCCAACACTTGTTTGAAGTCATTTCTCTTTTGTTTGAATGAAAGCTCATTGGATAATTTACTTCTAAAAAATGTTTTGCATTAATGTATATACATGTATTGACCGGTAAGTATGCCATTGTTCTTCGTCATATGTCTGCTCCATGTGGATAAGCTTATTCTTAATAGTTTAATCAATGTTACTTATAACTTCTTTGAAATAAGAACTGAAAAATAATTTGTTGACTAACATTGAAAAACTATTCATATTTTTTATATTTAAAAAAGTTAAAAACTGTTTTCAAAATCAATTTTACATTTATTTTTAACAAAAAGTGTTTTTTTTGAAAAAAAATAAAAATAAAAAAACTATCTCATACCTTTTCATAAGAAGTTGAGAACAAGCCCAATAATGCATATATTTACAAAAGTTAAATCCTACTACTATCTAGATGATACATCACAAGTATACATGGTCAAATAGTGATAAGTGGAAGTAGGGATCGAATGCATAAGGATTGATTAGTATTTACAAATTATTTGGTTAGAACGCTTTTAAAGAGTTCGTTTCAAAGGAAAAGTTGATTAAAACTAAATACAAAAGGCGAAGAAAACGAATTTAAAGTGAGTTAGGATTTGATTAGATAATTTTTGGGTTTTGGTCAATTAATTAGCTCAGGTAGTTCGATAGGTCCAATTGGAGGTCACCCTCTATGGTGAATCAATTACTTGGTCACGGCTTATGATTCTAAAATATGAATTAAAACTAAGAGTTTCCAACCAATTTGGTATATAATATCTTAACCCGACTACCATCTATTTTGATTTAATTGATGAATGGATTCAACTTCTATAATTTAACCCTAAATTCACACGTGGATTAAGAAGTGAACTCTCCTTCTCAAGCCCAAACAACAATTTCTAAATAATTACCCAATTTTACTCTACTTTCACCATTTAACCCAAGGCCAATTAATGCATAAAAGTAAACATTAACACTAAAGAAAGTATTTTTAAGAAAATAATTAATAAAATCATGTAAAAGAAAAGTATTTTAAAAAAAGTAATTAAACTATTACAGAAAATTAACACTATGAAAATATAATTAAAAATACCCCATAAACTAAAGTAAATATTACACTACGAAAGCAAGTAAAGAACGAAATTAAAAGAAAGAAAGTAAACTAACTAAATTCAAGAAACATGAAAGTAAACATTAACTAAAGTAGTTTGAAAGAATCTAAACTAAATATTTAGTAGAGTAAATCTTGCATTATCAGCAATAAATTACAAATTATAAAGAAAGGAAAACCTATACTAAGAAAGTCCTCCCCAAACGGGGAGGAAAAAGGGAACTAAAACTATCCTAACCTATTCTTGTAAAGCCCTGTATTTTAAAATAATAATAATAATAATAACACTAATATTTGATAATATCTAGTATACTGCAAACTTTATTTGGATTTGAATTACTTGTTATTATTAGATAAAATTTGTTATGTGGTTTGTTCACATAAGAAGATTTAATTCTTGTTGATCTGGGTTTTTCTACTCATCTTGTGTTTTCTAATTTGGACCAACCTTATGTCTAAATATGTTTTTCATTTTACATACAAATCTTTTGCTCATTATTGGCTAATTTTCGTAATTAATTTTAGATTAAATTTTTAACCAAATTAAGTTACCCAATAATAGTAGGAGTTAAAGTTTGGAAACTTTTGGGAGTAAAAATATGTATAAATAATTAGGGGATTTCATAGAGTTATATTGTTATTTTTGCTGCCTAAATTTTGAGCTTTGGAGAGAGGAGTTTTCATGCACACGAGAAGTTCGTCGTGTATCAAATTCGGTATAATTTTCTAACCAAAATTTTCAATTGTTTCGTTTCCTTTATATGTAATTTTCTTATATGGAATATCATGCCTGGACTGGTGTTTTTCTATTAATTATTATTCAATAAACTGAATTTGATAAATTTAATTTCTTGATAAAAGTTGAGATTTAATTCAAAGTATAAGAATTTATTTATATATTTTTTTTACAAAGATTATGTATATATTTTGAAAAGTTAAAATCATAATTTTCACAGAGAGAGAGATCGACTACTACTGTGGATGGTTACTCCGCTACTATTGCTTGGCGCTATTGGTATTAGTAGTGGGGGAGGTGGTGGCGTGTTGGTGTTGGAAAAAATAAGGAAGAAGAAAGAGAAGGAAAAAAGGAAAAGGAGAAAAAGACAAAGGAGAAGGACGAGAGAAGGTGAGTTGAATAGGAGAGAGAAAAGAAAAAATAAATAGATAAAAGGAAGAGAGAATAGAGTTGATGGGAAATTGGGTGGAGAAAGTTTTAAAAAGTTTCGGTTAATTACATAACAGGTCCCCTTGAAACCCTGACGTGTTATACATTTAATATAAATTATAAGTGAGTCCCTTAACTTTTTGAGATTTAGATTTTGAACTAAACATTTGAATACTTATTTTATAAATAATTAAAAGGGTATTAAAAAACTATTTTAATAATAACTTATTGAATACTTTTGCAGTATTAGTAATATATTTTAACTGTTAGGTTTTTATATAATTAAGAAGAATATATATTTTAGTATGAACATAATTAAATATTTTTGGAATTTGAATAATATTATTGTAGGCATGATAATCTTATATGAACCAATTTATTTTTAAAATTGAGCTTAGTTATATTTGATAATTTTGTTTAGGAAATTTGTCAGTTCCTTGCTATGATTTTTGTGCTATTTATCGAGATAAGTGGTTACTCCCTCTTTGTGATTTTGAAAATATTTCATCGCAAAATTAATTTTTTGACAACATATTATTTTAGTTATTAAACTTGGACCTTACATGGATACTTGAATTGTTTCAAATTATGAATTTATATAAGTAGCATTATTTTGAATTTTGTATGGTTATTTTGCATGTGTATGTGCATGGAATATTTATTCAGTAATTAATAACGGATCAAGACTCTTAAAATAATCATGTATAGTAAGTAGGAACTATAGTTCTCTACTTTCTAAACTGTCAGATAAGATAATTTATGGCCTCTGAACTCTAGCTAAGATAATTTTGTGAGATCCTTTAGCAACCTTTTCTAGTGAAGTCTCTTAGCACTAGGCCGAGTACTCAATAAGCCGATGATAGCGTGTTTGTTTTATGAACTTATAATGAACCATGATATGAACTTTGAACTCCGATTATGGTTTTTGATTTTGATATTTTGATTCTGAATTTTTGAATTTTGATTAATTGAATTCTGATTCTTGTATCATGATTCCGATTTTGAACTTTTGATATCTGTGAAATCTGTTTTGCAAATCTTGATATAATGCCACTTGCAACAAAAGTTTGACGTTTTGTTTTTGAAAAGACATTCTGAAAAGAAACACATACAATTATGTGAAATAAGATTTTGTTTTGATATAATAAAATCTTTTTGATTTCACCTTTTGCAAGGACTGTCTCTTATAACTTTGTAAAATATGTATATATATAACTTGTTTGGTCCAGCAAAGGTGGTGTTAGCTACTTACTGAGCGATTTGTCGATTACCCCATTTCTTGAAAATTTTGTAGAGTTAGAAATTTTGAGGATACACAAGCTTAGCTGCGCTAAGCTTTTGAAGGTACCAGTTAGGAGTAGCTCACAACTGAACGAATTATTGTTTAGTTTAGTCTATTTGGTTTGTCTTATGTTGCTTTAATATTCATAGATTGACTTAGTTTATTTTTGTTTTGCTGCATTAGTGAGGCAACAATACTAATATTGTTAGTTTATTTTTGTTTTGCTGCATCAGTGAGGCAACAATAAATATTTTATGTTACGAACTTCGTTATTAGTGAATTAAAGATTATGTTTGATTCGAGTCTTGTGCCTTTAAGAGGTAAATTTTGAGGGTACGTGCTAATGTATGCGGGCACTTTAACATGAGAGTTTAAGTGGTGTCAGAGTCAAGGTTTAGAATCTATGGGGCAACTGCTAAGGATTAGAGTTGAGGTTAAATATTACTTTGATGAATTTAAATATTTTTAAATTGATACTAATTAGACTTGTGATTTGAAATACGTGTAAAGGAGATGAAGGTATTATAGATAAGAGAAACTAATTAAAGATATTTAGAATTTAAGGACAATTGTGAAGAAGGTTAGACGAACTTCAAGAGATAGATGTTCGTTGTTAAAGCCTACTCTAGGTTGATTTTTATTGGGTCAAATACTTAAGATAGAGATTTTGAAAAGCTCCGTGGGAAGAAAATAAAGCATTGAGACATTAAGATGAACATGTTAGTGAAATATCAAGATGGTAACTCTATTACGGATAAAGGACATAATAACATTAATATTTTTAAATGATTTGGAGAATGAAAAAGAATAACATTTGAGAAAATGTTATAAGAGACAGTTAGGTATTAATGTACCAAATAGATTCTCATAATAGAACAGTATGAAATATTTAGGAATGTATTAAAATCATTATTACAGTTTTAATATACATTGCTGTTAATTAAGAATACATTCTAGAATATATTATGTGTTATTTTGACTTCTTTTGATAATAAAAGTGTGTTTATTTGTTACAACTTGTTTTACTTGTAAAAGCATTTTTCTACACTAATGTAATATTTCGAAAATAGTATATTAAAAAAAATGAAAATGATTATGTAAATTTTTATAACTTATTTTGACCAAAAAAAAAAAAATCTATACGTGTGTCATATCTGTAAGCTGTAAAATTATTATTTTTTCCTTAAATTGATATTTGATTTAAACAAATACTGCTAATTATGTAGAATCCACTAAATCTTGTACCTAACAAGTCAGTTATGGAGAACAATTCGTGGTATAGGAAGGTTTGTTCCTGCTAAGATGGACGATAATAAGTTATGGAAGATGATATCATAGTAGGATTCAAATTAAGTTAGTAAATAAAGGACCTTGAAAAATAGATAAATGCTCACAACTCAAAATGTGTAAATATTTTTTGTACGAAAACTTGAAATATATGAGGAATCTTATATGTAGCCACTACGGAATTTTAGATTTTGAGATCTCTCATATGAAGTTTAGTGATTGTGGTTGTGAAAATATTTGGAAAAGAATCTATGATTAACTTGGTTCATAATGATATAAGTGATTTTGAAACTATATTGAGGATTGAACAGGTTAGCTAAACATGGTCTTAAGGTGGGTTGCAGAATTAAGTGTGTAATCTTTTCTGGATGGGTAGCATTGACTTATCAAGGTAATACGAGTAAAAAAAAATACCTTGAGGAATATTGATAAGGATAGTACAAACCTAAATAAAGTTTTTTTTTTTTATAAAAAAATGGGATTATTAAGGATACTTAACTTCTATGGTTGACAACTAATGGAATGAGGGAAACTTAATAATCGTGTGGTTAAGGAATGTTTGGAAGTGATTATCGAAGAATTACTTAGAATATCTTGGATTAAAAAAATAGAATTGAGATAAAATTGGTACATGGGGCTATTCTAGAATCTAAATACTATATGGGATGGTTCAATTGTGTTGAAGGAACTGAATGAGCAATTACAAGCATTATTGGATAATAAATTTAATAGGCCAAATGTTTTACATAGGAGTACTCGTTTGGTTCGTAAAGAGGAAAGTTGGGAATTTGAGGACATGTATTGATTATAAGGAGTTGAACAATATTATTATTAGGAATAAGTACACTGGCCTTAGAATGATGATTTAGTGATTAATTTAAAGGTGTGAAACTATTGCATATTATTGATTAAAGATTAAGGAGATTGATATACCTAAGGGTAATATTTTTGTAGATACATTATGGACATTATAAAAAAATTTGGTGATATCATTTGGTTTGACTATTGCTCGTACAAGTTTCAAGGTTTAGTTTTAGGCCTCAACTGGACAATTTATGGGAGTATTGATAAAATTTTGATTTATTTTCTAAGTAAGGAAGCTCATGAAAAACATTTAAGAGAAATATTTAGTATTTTAAAGGAAGATAGGTTTCTATTAGGGTAATTTTTATAATACAAGATTTAATAGAAGGAGTTAATGGCCATTCGAAAAAATCAGGATAAAGTTTCGACTGGCCAAGATCTACAAGCATTACCAAGGTAAGAAACCTTTCAGATAAGCTAGTAAAGAGTTTTCACCTATTATAACACCATGACAAAGATCGGCATAAAAAAGGTATAATTGGTGTAATCTTTGAGATAAGGAAAGAACTTGTAACATTCAAAAAAGGAGTTGATAACATTATATGTTTTTGTAATTTATAAAGATGAGTTTATGCATGGATTAGATGGTGGGTGTTGATTCTTAGCAAGCGATGAGGTAATGGTTTAACCATAAAGGCAACTAGAATTCTGTGAGAAGAATTAACTTGCACTTGACTCGAAATTGATGGCTATAATATTTGACTGATTTGGATTTTATTTACTGATCATAATACACTTAAATATTTGATCACTTAAGGAAGAGATAGGAAACTTGTAAAAATTCAAGGAATTCGGAGAAAGCATTATTCCCGATTTTAATGTAAAGTGTAATGATAGATAATTGATATATGGAATACTATTAGTACCTCGCAATAAATTTGATGGACAAAATTATGAAGGAGGTACATTATTCCAAGTTATTTATGCATCCCAATATAGTAAAGATGTATTAAGATATTAAGAGGAATCCTGGGTGTAAACAAAATGAAGAGGTCAATTCTTAAGTATGTGACAAAGTACTTGAATGTTAACAAGTTAGGGTCAAATATTAATGACTAACAGATTGGTTTAGACATTTGAAAATTTTCATTGTATAAATTCCGAAAATAGAAATTGTAATGATACTATTTGGATAGTGGTAGACCACTGGACTAAATCAATACATTTTAATATCTATGCATAATAAGATAACCATGAAATGTTTGTAGAGTATATGTGGGTAAATTGTGAGGTTGCATGGACAACCGTGAGCATAATATTGGACCGCAATCGTCATTTTACTTCTTGTGTTGTGTTTGGTACTGAAAGGTTATGAGAATCTATTTGGTACATAATACCAATTATCCTTAAATGGACAGTTAATCTGAGACCATCTAAATACTAGAAAATATGTTACGAGTTTAAGCATTAGATTTTGGAGGAAATTATGATTGACTATTATCATTAATGGAGTTACCAAGTAGTACCAAAATGACTCTATTAGAAACTTTATGTGAATGCAAGAGTAGATTCATCCCATATTAGAATTGAGTTGGAGAAAAATTAATTTCTAAATTCGACTTGGTGACAAAGAAATTGGAAAAGGTAAAAATTATTTGGGTTAAAATCTTGACATCGGTGGGGGTCATTCAAGATATCGGAATCTCAATTGGAAAATAAGTTTATTAATTTAGTTCTGACACCTAAATTGTCAAAGTGGATAATATATTTAAAGTATCGCAACTATAAAAGTATATACCTAATTCGATTTTTGTGATCAAGTTTTAATAATTGGACATTAGAGGGAATTCTTATAAGAGGGTCACCACTAAATATTATAAAATGTAGGAACAAAAAGTTTCGGATATAGGTTTCACATGAAGCTTCATTGAACTAGTTAAAATGTGGGAGAAGTGATAGGGAAATAAGAAGATCTATATATGGATGAGAAACATGTTCGCTTTGATCAACGTGTGCAAGTTTCGAGGACAAAAATTTTTATAAGGAGGGTATCCTTGGTAAAAATTATTTTTTAAAAATTACCTCTGTAACAATACATATCTAGATTTGTATAACATCAAGGTATACTGCAAATTTTATTTTAATACACATTACTTGTTATTGTTGGACTAAATTTTTTAGGTAGTTCTATTGTTCACATGAGAAGTCTTAATTCTTGTCAATTCGAATTTTCCTATTCATCGTGTTAGCTAAATTGGACCAACCTTATGTCTAAAAACGTCTTTCGTTTTACATACAAATCTTTTACTAATTTTTTTACTAATTTTCGTGATTAATTTTAGGTTAAATTTTTAGCCAACTTAAGTTACCCAATAATAGTAGGATTCAAGGGAAAAATTAGCTAACTTATAGTAGTTAAAGTTTGGAAACTTTTGGGAGTTAAAATATGTATAAATAGGGGACTTCGTAGGGTTATATAGTTATTTTTGCTCGCTGGAATCTTGATTTTATAAGAGAAGTTTTCCATACATACTAGGAGTTCGTGGTGTATCAAATTTGGTATAATTTTCTAACAAAAAATTTTAATTATTTTGTTTTTTTTATATGCATTTTTCGTATATATAATATTATGCTTGAACTGGTATTTTTTCGTTAATTATTATTCGATGAATTGAATTTGATCGGCTATTGCTGTGGGTAGCTGCTCCGCTGCTACTTGGTGCTATGGGTATCAAGCATTTAGGAGGTGGTGGCGTGTTGTTGCAGGAAAAAATAAGGAAGAAGAGATAAGGGGGAAGAAAGAGAAAGAAGAAGGAAAAGGAGAAAAAGACAAAGGAGTAGGGAGATAAGGTGAGTTGAATAGGAGAGAGAAAGGAAAAATAAATAAATAAAAGGAAGAGATGAGAGAGTCGACGGGAAATTGGGTGCATAAAGTTTTAAAAAGTTTGGGTTAATTACATAATAGGTCCCTTAGGCCCCTGGTGTGCAGTAGTTTAATATACATTGCATAGTGAGTCCTTTAGGTTTCTTAGATTTAGATATTGGATTGAAAATTTGAATATTTATTGTATAAGTAATTAAAAGGGTATTAAAGAACTATTTTTATAACAACTTATTGAATACTTTTGCGATATTAGTAATATATTTTAACTGTTATGTTTTTATATAAATAAGAAACATATATTTTTTAGTATGAAACATGATTAAATATTTTTAGAACTTGAATAATATTACCGAATGCATGATATTCTATATATGAACCGATTTATTTTGAAATTGAGCTTAGTTAATATTTGATAATTTTGTTTTGGATATTAGTCGGCTTAATGCTACTATTTTTGTGCTACTTCGAGGTAAGCATTTACTACCCCTTTGTGATTTTGAAAATATTTCGTCTAAAAATTATTTTTTTGACAACATATTGTTTTAGTTATTAAACTTCGAACATACGTGGATACTTGAATTGTTTTAAATTATGAATTTATATTAGTGGCATTATTTTGAATTTTGTATGGTTATTTTGCATGTGTATGTGTTTGGAATATTTGCTTAGTAATTAATAACGGACCAAGCCTCTTCAAATAATGATGAATAGACAGTAACAACTATAGTTCTGCACTTTTTGAACTGTCAGATAAAATAACTTCTAGCCTCTGAATTCTGAACTTTGGCTAAGATGATTTTCACGAGACCCATTAGCAACCAGTTTTGTAGTGGAGTCTCTTAATATTTGGCTGAGAACTCAATAAGCCGATGATAGCGTATTTGTCTTATGAGCCTATAATGAACCATGATATGAACTTTAAACTCCTATTATGGAATTTGATTCTAATATTCTGATTCTGAATTTTTTAACTCTGATTTTGAATTCTAATTCTTGTATCCTGATTCCGATTTTGAACTTTTGATATCTGTGAAATTTGTTTTGCAAATCTTGATATAATGCCACTTACTATAAAAGTATGTACATTTTGTTTTTGAAAAGAAACCTTCGTGATTATGTGAAATAAGATTTTTCTTTGATGTCGAATAAAAACTTTTTAAAAAACTTTTGTAGGGCTGTATGTATATATATAAAATATGTGTATATAACTTTATAAAATATGTGTGTGTATATATATATATATATAACTTGTTTGGTCCAGCAAAGATGGTGTTAGCTGCTTGCTAAGTGATTTGTCGCTCACCCCATTTCATAATAATTTTGCTAAAAATATAGTTAGAGAATTTTGAGGATACACAAGCTTAGCTACGCTAAACTCTTGAAGCGTACCAATTAGGAATAGCTCGCGACTGAATGAATTATTGTTTATTTTATTCTATTTGGTTTGAACTTATGTTGCTTTATGATTAATGGATTGACTTAGTTTATTTTAGTTTCGCTGCATCAGTGAGGCAACAACAATTATTGTTTATGTTATGAACTTCGTTATTATTTAATTAAGGATTATGTTTGATTCGAACCTTGTACTTTTGAAAGGTAACTTTTGAGGGTACAGTGGCTATCACATGCCGATGTACGTGGTCACGGAGCATGACAATTCTAATATCTAACCTAAGCTATCTATTATCTAACATTTTCAAAAAATGTTTAATAGGGGTATATATGGTGTTAGGGTAGAGGAAAAAGTATGCAACCAATATGTGCTCTATTCTGGACGAAGTTTCTGCTGATACAAGCAGATTGCAATCAAAATTTGTCCAGGAAAAATCCTTGACCAAATGGTTAAAATCTTCAAGAAATTCTTGACCGTGATCAAATATTCCTAGAAATCCTTGACTTATACAATTAGGAGGATTCTGCACCTGTTTCAACTTTGTTGTTTTGTGACGAAAATCGTCATCCAATATCAGATTGATGCACCATTTTGTCTGTTAAACTCTAACACTTAAACATACATTGAAAACTATAATAAATATTTAATATAACACTTATATAGTTAAAAAAAAAAAACTAAAAACTAAAGACAAACAAAAACCTAAAACTTAGCGGAATTAGATTAAAAGTAAAATACAATTTCTAAACATGAGAACATTGTAAAAACAAAAAAAAAAAAGTAATTATTTTGTACACATCGAATGATAGCAATTAAACTCAATCAAGTTGTAAAAACCTTTCAACACTAAACTACCATCAACATGCACAAAAGTATATTATATATGGTGAAGATTAGTAGTAAGTGGTGAGAGGATCGTTACTATGAGGATGGCCAACAACAAGTATTAGGTCTAGATTAAATGTACTCACTATTTAGACCAATCAATTAATTAGAGTATAATAATCTAAAACTAAAGGATTAAAGCAAATAACGACAATAACAAGTAAATTTAGCTAGCAACAAGAAATAAAGATAGATTGGGTTAAGGAAATGTTCTCTCTGGAAGGGTGGCCATTCCAATTGGTTGTGCAATTAATGGGTCTAATTATGAGTTCACTCCTATTGCTGAATCAATTCCTTGACCCGACTCATGATTCTAATCTACTCATTCTATGAAGCGAAATGAACTAATTAAGAAAAATGGCACCTTAATCTGACTACTACTCTTCATAATCTAGTAAATGGTTGGTTTAAGATTTAGTACTCAATTTCCGTATTTTGCACCAAATCACATAATAGGTTAGAGAATTGGCCACTTACCCTTACCAAGCTATCAAAGGTCAAATAGTACCCAATTATCCTCCACTTTTTGTACTTCTAATTAAAATTTCTCACTCATTGATAGAAATTACATTTCTCTTAGCCCAACCCAAAATTAAATTTGCTACTCATATGAAAAGAAATATACATAAATTAAAGAGAAAAACACATGCAAAGCATAATCAAAGCAACAACTAACACTAAATAAAGGAAAAAACTCATGCAAACCAAATTTAGACAACTAAGTACATCGAAATAAAAATACAAGGTTTTAATATAGAAAGAAAACTAAATAAAAACATCTATAATTTATAAGAGACAGAGGCTGAAAGTTGCAAAAAAATTAAATTACTACTCCTTCTATCCTATTAAAATGTCATTCTTACCTGTTTCTTTATACTAAATCTTTTATCACTTACTTAAAATGGAAAATGAAACTTTCACCTCTTTCTATTGTGTACCCTTGTTAAACAACTTCTTTAAACTTTTCGCAAGTCTTCCAGTGGGCAACGAAGTTTGCTTTGAAAGAAAAAGCTCGATTGGTACGCAAATCATGATGGTCACGTAAGAAGCAAAGCTGTCCGTGCACGCGAATTCCATAGGTAATTAGTTTGTCATTTCACGGGTAAGAGCAATTCTTAGTTCTTGTGTCCCGCATGAATTATCATTTCATAATTCATGCGGGACAATTCATAGCATTGCAAGAATACTGCGAATCTCTGCAGGGACTAAATTGGAACTAAGAACTAAAATGTCTTCAAATTTTTGACTATTCATTGTAAGTGTGAATCCCAAATGTGACAAAAAATTCGGGATGCATGGAGTATTAAACAAGATTAATTGCTAAGGTTAGAGTTCAAATTAAAAATATAGTTAAAAGTAACAAACTTGCTTACAAAGTTAACACTAAAAATACTTAGTACATTAATATTATGTGTCCTATTTATGGCTATTTGTAAAGTCCGTTTGACTTACTACACTAATATTATGTGTCCTATTTATGGCTATTTGTAAAGTCCGTTTGGTTTATGAGATGATGTCAGATTGGATAATTAATTCCATGTCATCTTATATTGGGTTGATTTTTTCAACATGTGATTGTTATCCAATATTAACCAACTTAATCCTTTGTAGAAGAGATAAAATAATACCATAGAGAGGGAGTATTAGTTATCTTGGGATGACTCCTAATTAGGATAACAAAATTTTGACTAATTCACCTTTAATAAATTCTATGATCTTACATCATATGATGTCATGTTCGATTATAGGTGTATTCATGAATCGCTATTTGGTCCATATATCCAATGGGCGACCCAACTTGATTTTAACGGGTCAAGAAAAAATTACCTAATATGTGGTTCTTTTGCACAGGTACTCGACGCAATAGATTTGTAATAATAGTTTTCCAAAATTTTAAAAAATAAAAAATTTGAGTACTTAATTACACAAATACCCCTATAATTGAGTAGAATAATGGACAAAGCCATTTAATATTAGACTTTAATATGTAAATTAAAAAAATTAACTTTTAAAATAAAAAGAGAGCTTATTACACATGTACACCTATGATGCCTTACACGCCTAGTCATAAATTTATAAACACCTAAATCTTTCTACTACTAACTATGTGGCATCCCCCCAAGTATACGATTGTCAACTAGTAGCAAAGGGAAGTAGGGATCGTTCCCACAAGGATTGGTCGATAATTATCAGTTATTTGGTTAGATTTCAAGTTGAAGCGATTGATTAAGTGAAAAGATTTAACTAAACCCAAAACTAATGGAACTAATAAAGCAATTTAAAGTAAAGATTAATCACTAAGAAAGTAATTAAAAAGGAAGTATCTTTAGAAAGCAAATAAAGGGAATAATTAAAAGGAAAAGCATATTAAGCAAACAATTAGTTAATCTAAACTATTCATTATCCCTAAACAAGTACAATTAGAGAAAGCTCCTAATCTATTCTAAGATAGCATATAAAAAGAAAGGATTTTTAATAAGCAATTAACTAACCTAAACTACAAATTAACACAAAGAAAGCACAATTAAGAAAAACCCATTAACTAATCTACAATTAAACTAAGAAAGCAAACAAAGAAAGCAATTAAATGAAAAGCCTTTAATAAACTAATTGATCCTAATTAGCTAATCTAAACTATGAATTCCCACTAAGGAAGCATAATTGAAAGAAACCCATTAACTAATCTAACAATTACACTAAGAAATCATGCAAAGAAAGCAAATATATGAAAGTAGTTAGACTAATTTAACTAAGGAATTATATGAAATTAAAGTTTAACTAAAAGAGTTTTAACATAAACAAGGAACTTACCACTAAAAAGGTTCAATCTTTAGGTAGGAAATTGTGATTACAAGAAAGAGAAATCCTACTCTAATCTAATCTAAGAAAACCCTCCCCATATGGGGAGGAAAGAGGAAGAAAATTACTCATCCAAGAGAGCCTACTTCTACTAGCTAAGTTTCTCTAGATTGGAAATGAGGTTGAAAAGAGGTATATATAGGGTTAGGGTAGTGGGATAATTGTGCAGCAAAAATTAGCCCCGAACAAAGTCTTTTTTTTTTGCCCCAGCCGCCTCTAGATCGCGATCTCAAATTTGGCATCACGATATGGACTGAAACTTCTAAAATACAGCACTTCACAGTTTTGCTTCCAAAATTTTCATCCGACGTCCAATTAATGCGCTGTTTTTTTCATGCGATCCTAACACATAGGAGAACATTATTATCTATAATAAACACTTAAAATAACACCTAAACATATAAATAAAATTATCACAAAATAGGCCAAAAAATGAAAGACAAACAAAGACGAACAAAAACTAAACTCCCAACAAAGTTTAGTCAAAGACACGACACAACTCTAAATGGAAAAACCTAATATCAGATGCTAGGTATTGTCTAAATAAGTACTCAAACACTTAATAAATACATACTAACACATTCTAACACTTAAAAGAAAAATAGATAAAAACACACATGAAAACACTAAAAATACTCAAAACTAGGGGCAAAATCATCAAGTTTAGGGTACATATAACTCTAATTTCCTAGAGTTATCACACCCCCAAACTAGGCTTTTGGTCATAACGAGCAAAATAAAAGACAAGAAAATGAACATACACAAAACAAATGACACAAATCACAAGACACAACATACTCGACACCCCCAAAATGACAACACGAAAAGTGAATGATGGATGTACTTTGAATAGTTAGGAGACCTCTCAAGGGATTGTTCACACATATTTTGAGTATGAAAAGGATACTGAAAATCAAGAATAAATAATAATAAAAGTCAATTTGATTAATTCAAAGGTATGCAACTCTGATTTTGTATATTTCTTTTTACAAAAATAAAAAAAAGAGAAAATACTCCCTTGATTCTTGTTTCTTTAGATTGCGGATCTAAGGATGATAGATCTTCTCGCGATAATTTAGTGACGGGAAAAAAAAAATTGTCGAACACTTGTAGCAAAAAATTTGAGTAGATCTTGAGGAAAGGCATCTCATGATCTACACAAAAATTGAAGATTTGAACACTTGACACGAACAACTTGAAGATTAGTCACTTGAAGACTTGGAATGAAGATCTTGCAAGATTTCGAGGACTTGACGGTCGAAGTATCTAACTTGCAGAGCTTCAAGGACTTGAGAGACTTGATGTATGCAGTAAATCTACAATGTTGTGTGTCTTGTCTTGTGTAAGGGAGGGTATCTATATTTATAGGTAAAAATAGGGTTTCCTACCCCTAATTGGTTACTTGGGACTTAAGTCACCCATCACTTAAAATAGAATATTGGGCCAGCCCAGGACATAGCCCAAAATACTTTAATGGACTTTAGTCAATTTAATTTAATCTACTTGATAGAACCCAAATCCTAGAAAATCAACTTAGCACATCCTATGAATTATTGGGCCTTGAGTTGAATTTGCCATTTAAATTAATTAATCAAGATAATTATTTAATTATTGTCTTAACTAATAATAATTTAAAATTTTAATATCTACAAATGCCCCCACTTCAAGACACAAAGACGAACTGGCTTGTCAAGGATCGGAAATGTGACTTGAAGTTGACAGACTTTACTTTGGATAAAATGTTGCCACGTATTTAGAAATGAATAAAAGGCTCCAATTGGTTCAGCCTAAAATAAATTTGACTCGTGAACCACCATACCATTCCCTAGTTGGAGCCTATTTATGGTCTATGGTATACCACATACACTAGATTCTAAGATACACTCAAAATTGAATGTTATGCGACATTACTACTCAATTGTGCGACAAACATCCACCAGAATATTAAGTCCCCTTTCCTTATTTGAATCTCATACAGTAACAATGCACATGTTATTCTAACTACCAAAACCCAAACAAAATTTCCTTTCTTTGTCTTGACAGCACCTCATAAGCGTGAATTACAGAACCGAGCTTCATGTTTCTAGTAATTCCCAAATTCAAACTAGAGCCTCAGACAAGGAACTCCAATTACCAAAACATAGAGGCCAAATTCTACAAGACAAACTTGTTAAGAGTCACTTTGCAAATACCTTGCAAACCAAAACTTTACTTTTCAAACTATCCAACTAAAATTTACTCCTTCACCCGTTACAAAAAATTGAACCCTTTCTTACTTTCTTTTTTTTTACCAAGCTTCCTAAAAAACTTAACTTCCAAATTCTTCAATTTCCAAAATCTTGCAACTTCCAATTAGATTGATGACTACCCTATTTGTAGCATTGTCAAACTCTATTTAAAGGACAACTTAATACAATTTCTATACTACACAACTCTGAAGAAATCGATCCAGCAGCCAGCTAAAGCTCTGTCTCGGCAGCCAAGTTATCGGTAAGTAAAAAAAACTGTAATCCTTTCTATTCTTGATCCTGAGTTGCCCACGCAATTGACTAACAGTAGTGATGACCATCCTTGCTTTGTGTGGCTTGTTTGCTGAATATTTTGGTCCTCCAAATATTTAAATGTTGCAGGAATTTCGGCTTTGTATTAGCGCACACCAACTGTTCGTCAGATTTACCAAGAGAGCTTAACACTCAAAAGGAATCATATAAAGTGAATTTTAGAGAGGATTCCGCATCTTCAATTGGCTCAAGAATTCTAGCCACTGATTTTTTCAATTAGTAGATCCTCTACTGTGATTTTCGGGTACTTTGGCAACTTGAAACCCCAACATCTGAAAAAAATCCAAACTCTAATTATTGACACTGGCAAACATCACGATCACTTTCGTACGTTTTTTTCCAAAGGTGTCCCCGGCATAACATCTTGTTGAAGTACATCACTTTTGTTGTTCAACCATCAATTAACCGTAACCTCATTTTTTGCTTTTGAAATTTTACTTTACTGTTCCAATTCACTCTATTTGTTGTAGGAACTTTCAGAAACATGCAAATTAAGAATGGTGAATCTCCAAAATGATGCCTCCGACTTCTTGATAAAAAGCGAGACGCTGGTGCTCACAATTTATCCCTTCACACACTGCCACCTACCATAGGTAACTTGGCTGTAAAGATTGATCCTTTAGATGGGTCATCTCATATTCCAGAGTGGTCGACCAAATCTACGAAGGTAGTGATTGGCCTTCTTCTTTTCTTACAAGTAAGGAAGTGCACGTGTTACTGTCTCACGACCATGATGGAGAGCAAAGTACCAACAAGTTTCTGCTTCCTTTTGCTCGAACCAATTCAGACAAAACTGCCTGAGATGCTCCAGCCTCTAATTTTGGCAAAACTTGTTACACAACGTGCTATTGGGAGTGGACCGAAGATGTCCTCTCAAGACACAAGAAGGTGCTCGCAGATGCCAAGATCTATGACGCCGTCCATGCATCTTTGTTCACATACGACTATTGCGACAACATCTTGCATGCCTTCCTTGAACTCTGGTGTCACACGATGAATACTCTGCATTCATCTACTGGCGAATTATCCATCTCACTTTGGGACTTACGCAAGCTTGGTGGCCTTCCAATCCATAGCAGTTCTTATGATGAAGTTGTTCCTTGTGATAAGAGAACAGACCTATACATCAAGGGGAACCTCGATTACCGGCAAGCTGCATTCATCTATTCTCTGCCTTTCATAAACTCACAAAGAGAACGAAAGATATTTGGATTGCTGACTGGATTCAAGTTTGGTTTAAAGGCCAATCAGCATATATCAACCGTTCCCGCTTAGAGTTAGTAGGCGAAGAATTTCATCAAAGCCACTAACAACTCACAATCCAAGTGGAATCATTGGCAATGACTACGCGTTCAAGATTAATAATAAAGCCGAACAGTTCCTTGACTTGGGAGTTGACGAGACTTCGAGAGATGAGACATACCTTGCTGCATTTTTGTCCTGCTGCATCTGCAAATTCCTTCTGCCACATCACAAAATTGGCCACATCCATCCCAGCGTATTTAAAGTGGCGAGTTTGATGGCTTGTGGACAAAAATTTTCCCTTGCTGTACCAGTGTTATAAAGCATCTACAATGGCTTAAACGAAGTTGTCCATTCTTCCAAGTTGCGGGAATCCACTGCTATTTTTCCAATCCATTATTTGGATTGATGGATAGCTCACTATTTTGACGCCTGCCATATTCATGAAAATTTTAATTATAGAGCCCTGATGACTAAATTTGGTGGTGAGAAATGGCCAAATTCTTCACTGCTGACGACAGGAGAAGTCTCCTCCTAAAGATGAACCCATCAATTCTTCCTAGCTTATGCTTGGCTCAAGAGAAGGATCGTGTCTTGGCCGACAATGGAGATTTATCATCTTCATGGATAGACTACATTAGCACTCGTTCATGTTACTTGACTCTTCGCTTGAACAATGTTCATATTGTTGAGCCGTATAATCCTTGCAGGTTTAGCCGCCAGTTTGGCTTTTGTCAGGATATTCCTTACGACTTGAAAGAAAAGCTCCTTCCTTATTCATTGGTAGACATAGTGCAATTGTGGGAATCCTCCACTCGTGTGGCAACACAATCTAAGATAACTCTACCGGCTCAAAATAGAAGCTTTTTTGTTACAAAAGATTATAATCATTGGTGGTCAAGTAGATCGAATGAAGCTCCTAAGCACACCATCATGATTAATTTGAAGAAGAGAAAAAGCATCGAGTCATGTGCACATTCGACGTCTAAGAGTGATGTAGCTATTCATTCTTCTTCACGCATGAGCACAAGTCGACCAAAATGAGTAGTTCTCAAAACCATTCTTCTGTGCCTCATGAGAAAAGAAAGGGAGATACTTTGGACACTTCAATCAAGAGCCTCAACGATGCAAGGGAGACGATTACCAAAGATTCACATAAAGAAACCGAGGCTATCCCTACTCAAAATTCAAAGGGCAACTTGACGGAAAGAGAGGTGAATGCACCAAATGAGGAACAACCGTGGAAAGCGGTGGTAGCTGTGTCAGCAAACGGAGGAAAAACACCACTAGTCATTTTCTCACCCCAGGCTCTTAATGCAACAATTGGAAACTCATCATGCCACAACATTTGTGATAAGGATGAGTCAAGTGAAAGTACATCCGACCGTGATCGCCCTTGGAATCGACCCAAGAAAGGCAATAAAGGAAACAATGCACGAGACTTGGATATGGCTATCATTAATTCAGAAGCACTCATTCGAGGCGCACCAAGCTCAACAATACCATTGGAGCAACTTGTTCAATGAGATGTTGTTATTTCATTTAACACTTTTTGCTCTCATGCTCTTTTTTTTTTTTAATGTTGATACTGACCCTATACTTTTCCTCTCATTTCATTTTTTTTCTTTTATTCTCTCTTTTCAATTAGATGATCATGAGCAATGAGTGGACCTTGTAGATGACACTCTTGAAGAAATGGAGGTTTCAGTGACTGGGCATAGCAAGTTTGATGTTTTCAGCAATGTTGTTCATACTTCTTCGAATGTCAATCTTACCAAGAACCTTGATGATTGGGGAAATGATGTCGTGAACAGTCAAACTATGATTCAAATGGAAAACACCATCATGACATGGAGGACTCCACCCATTCAAACTCCTTTACTAAACCAGCCACTCAAGACCTTTAAATCCCCAACTTGTCCATTGCCGTCAACTGTATTCGAGTTTCATTCGGAAGAAGTTATCTCAAATTTTCAATGAGAGTATGTATCCATGTTACGGAGAAATCTTAAGCAGCAGATTTTAAAGCTTAGGACTTCCTTAGAACACATGTCCTCTCTAAACAAACATGCAACAAGGTTTCTTGAAGAGACGGGGAGCAAAATGGACATATCGGCTTTGCAAGGTCTAATCAAGACATTCTTTGAGAATATAGAGACATATAACTCTGTCAAGGCATCACTTGATGGAAAGATGACTAGAGAATCCTATGAAGGACTTCTTCTAACTACCCAACAAAACTTGCGCACCATTGAGATGCAAGAACAAGAGTAGGTAAAGAGTGTAGAAGACTTAGAATCACAAATAACACAACTTAGGAACAAGGAAGCAGAGTTGAGAGAGCAACTTGAACACCTATGTGCTCAGAGAGAAGAAAAAACCATGGTTCTTAATCAAAGCCAAGAAAGGCTTAAGAAAGCTCAAGTTGAAGTCGCCAGACTGAGAGAAGATATCCAAAAGATAGAGAACATCCCACGCCTATCTGAAGAAGATGTGAAGGTTTTAGGTAAAATGGAGCGTCTGCTTGAAGAGGATCAAAAACTGAACTTTCAAGCTTTCAATTTTTCAAATAGCTCTTTTATTTATTTATTTATTTTTGCAGTAATTTTATTTTGGACAAGTAGGAAAGGATTAGTCTTGACATATTTTCACTTTGGCATCGCTAATGTAATAAAGAGCATTTACATGGAATAAAAATGCCCTTTCGTTCAAATAGACATGTGTCTATTTTTTTTCAGCAACTTTGTTGACAACTCACATATCAACTAGCCTAAGCCAAAATGGAATTTTGATGTTGATGTGACTGAACTTGAAAGTAACTTTCAAGCTGCCTACGTATCCCAAAAGGCGGGAATCAAGTCATCATGTAGTTCAAAGGATTTTAATGCCATCCATAGTTTTAACTCATGCGGGTTAGGAGTTTTTTTTTTTTTCTCCTAAGCTGCCTCTTACGAGGTTTTCAACCTAGAGGACCTTTTTTTTTTTTTTTTAATGGCATTCACAGTTTATACTCATGTGGGCAAGGAGTTGTTTGTTGAGTCAACCTTCAAGCATGAAACCGCTTTAAGAACTTCTCGTTGATCGGGCCAATCTTAATGCCATCCGTATCTACCAGTTTGAACGCGCCATGAGAGTAAACTTCTTGAACCACATGAGGCCCATCCCATTTTGAGGTGAATTTGTCTCCCATGCGATGATTGGTGACAATTGGCCTTTTATTGCAAGAATCAAGTCTCCAACTTGAAAAGTTCGCGGCCGCACTTCGATGTTGAATGCCTTGGACATTTGAGCTTGGTAACACTCAAGTTGCTGTTGAGCTTGCAGCCTCTTCTCATCAAGAGCTTCTAGTTCTTCCAGTCGCAAACGAGCATTGTCTTCAGCCATGAGACCTTCTTGAATTGAAATTCTCAATGATGGTATTTGACACTCTAACGGTAAAACCACTTCAACTCCATAGACAAGCGAATATCGCGTGGCTTGTGGAGGTGTCCTGAAAGTTGTCCTATAAGCCCAAAGCGCTTCACTGATCCTGTCATGCCAATCTTTCTCATTGGATTTAGATGCCACTTTCTTTTGTAAAGTGCATAAGGTTTTGCTGAAAGCTTTCTGCCAAGCCATTCGCTGGTGCATTGTACATTCAAGAATTATGCTGCTTGAATTTGAATTGGGCACACAATTGTTCATCAAACTAATGTAGAATGGCTTTCCATTATCTGTGATGATGTATCGAGGAACCCCATACCTAAAGATAATAGAGGTCTTGATGAAAGCGACAGCATTCTCCTTCTTTACTTCTTTCAACGGAATGGCTTCTGCCTACTTAGAGAAATAATTTGTCGCCGCCAGGATTTAAAGATGGCCTAGCGAAGATTTAGGTAATGATGGACCAACCACATCTAGACCCCATGCATCAAAGGGCCATGAAGCTACAGTAGGATGTAACGGCTCTAGATGTGTTGATGAATCAAATTTGCATGAAGTTGACAAGCCTCACATCTTCTTGCATAATTTAGGCAATCTTTTACCATAGTCGGCCAGTAATAGCCCATTCTCACTTATTTTGAAAGTGAATTTTTGGTCCAGATTGATGTGCTCCACAGATACCTGAGTGGGCTTCCTCCATGGCCTCGGTAGTCTCTACACCATGCAAACAACATTGGAAGTTTCCTTCATAAGATCGACGATACAATGAATCTTTGTAAAGCACGAATTTGGGGGATCGACTCCAGATTTCAGTTCGATGTCGAAAATCTTCCGGTAACTTTTCATGCTTCAAATAATCAATTAACGGTAGTCTCCAGTCATTTTCATCAATTTCAAAAATCGACATTGCGCTTGCCTCCTCTATGAAGTACTCTGGTAAAGATGGGACAATTCATTTGCAACAAACGGCAACATTGACTTTTTCATCATCAGATAATGCCAGGGTTGTTGCTAGGTTTGCCAGAGCATCTGCCATGCGATTTTCTTTTCTAGAAACATGCTATAAAGAAATACTCTTGAATCGTCCCATCAATTGCATAGCATAATGAAAGTAAGGAAGCAAGTCATCTTTCTTCACGCCATCATATTGCTTCAATACTTGACTTACTACTAATTTAGTCTCCGAACACCTCAAGCTCCAGAATGTTCATTTCTACTGCCATTTGAAACCCGATGATCAAGGCTTGATATTCAGCCGCATTGTTAGAGATAACTCAGTCAGCACCACCGAAAATGGAAGAATAAATCTTTCTAGTGAAACAAACACAATTCCTATCCCCACTCCAGTTGATCTAGCTGCACTATCAAAGAACATCATCCAAGGCGGTAGAACCTCTATGAGGAAAATGTCCTCATCAGGAAAATCATCAGAGAGTTCCCATTCAGCAGGAATAGGGTGGTTAGCAAGAAAATCATCTAACACCTATCCTTTAACAACTTTCTGAGGCACGTAAATGATTTCGTATTGATTGAATATGACGGACCACTGTGCAAGACATCCAGAAAGTATAGGTTTTGACATAACAAATTTTACTGGATCTGTTTGGTAGATTAAATGAACAGTATATGCCACAAAATAATGCTTTAATGAGTTGAGAACTTCTTAATTGCTTAGAATAGGGCTAAGCATATCTTTTCGATAGGGGAGTACTTAATCTCATTCTCGGTTAGTAAACGACTTAGGTAATACAATGCTCTTTCCTTTCCTTCTTCATTCTCTTGTGCCAAGAGTGCACCTACAGACTTTTCATTTGTCGAAATATATAGGATTAAAGGTTTTCCTGGAATAGGAGCTCTAAGTACAGGTGGGTTCAAAACATACTTCTTGATGCTCTCAAAGGCATTTTGGCAAGACTTGTCCCATCTAAACTCGGCATCTTTCCTTAACAAATGATTGAATGGTTGACAACGACCAGCAACATTAGAGATAAATCTTCCAATGAATGCTAGATTCACTTGAAGGCTTCTTAGTTCTTGCAAATTTCTCGGAGCAGACATCCATTGTATAGCATTAATCTTGCTTGGATCCACCTCTATCCTACGGTGACGAACAACAAATCCAACAAATTTGCCAAAAGAAATGGCGAATGCACATTTGAGAGGCATTATCTTTAAATTGTACCTCTTCAATCGCTCGAACACAATTCGAAGATCCTCTAAATGATTTGCCTTTTTCATAGATTTGACAACCAAGTCATCTACGTAACACTCGACCCTCTTATGTAACATATCATCAAAGATATTCTGCATGGCCCTTTGGTATGTGGCACCTGCATTTTTTAAACCAAAGGGCATCACCTTATAACAGTATATCCCCTTAGGAGTGTGAAAAGCTGTACATTCTTCATCCTTTGGTGCCATTCTGATTTGATTATACCCAGACAATCCATCCATGAAAGACAAGATTTCATACCCAGTGGTAGCGTCAACCATGAGCTCAATGATAGGCAGAGGGAAGTCATCTTTTGGGCATGCTTTATTTAAGTCTCGAAAGTCATCGCAAATGCGAATTTGACCATTCATCTTCTTAACAGGCACGATGATTGATATCCATGTTGGATATTTAACTTCACGAGTGAATCTAGCTTCGATGAGCTTATTTACTTTGACTATCAATACGAGTGATCAGGTCAGGTCGAAACATCCGCTGTGCTTGTTTTACTGGTCGAGCACCATGTTTAATTCCAAGGCAATGAATTGCAACCTTTGGGTCTAATCTGGGCATTTCTTTATATGTCCATGCAAAAATATCTCTGTATTCCAAAAGCAGGTCAAAGTAGTCTTTCTCTTTATTGGAATTCAAAAGTGCACTAATAAAGATTGGACGCGAGTAATCTAGAGTTTCCAAATTTAATTCTTTGAGATCATCAATTGTTGCTTGTCCCCCGTCTTCTAGTTGCGGAGGTGCATCTTCAATCCTATATCTTTGACTGATAGTAGGATATTCTTCCACTGAGATATGACGTAAGGTTACCACTTCTTCATTATCTTCACCAACAGGGCTAGTATGAACAATTGTCCGCCGCTTGAGTATCAAAGAACCTTCAGTAAGAATTTCCCGTGTTTGTTGGCGTTTCATGCGTGACAGTACAATACTTCGAATTTCTTTATTATCCGCATACTTCTCCTTCAGAAGACTTTCACTATCAGAGTCACGGTATCTTTTTCCTAGTAATGTGGACATTTTTGCCCCCCGTCGATCAAATACAGAATCTAGTCTGTTAAAAATTGACTTGCGAGAGCCATTACTGCTGCCACTTTGAAGTTGCGAATGGGGCCCCAATCTTTTAAATATCGAAGAAATTGAAGACGGTTCCCCAATGCGATCAAAGGCAGTTACTCGAGCTTGTGACTTCTTTTGCACGTTAGTGTCACTATTTTCTTCTTCCACAGCAATGTGTTGGGTATTGGCTGCATTTCTTCTCTTCTTGATAGATATCCTTACGGGCTCATTCGGTATAAATCTCACTCCTGATCTAGGAGTATCAACATGGTATCCTTGTTCCTTCAACTTTTTTTGGGTTTCATTGAGTCCATGAATTCTTTCACAAGTTACCTCCGGCATTAGTTCACCTAATTTCGTAGGGCTCGAGAAATTATATCCAGACTTCTCAAGAATTTTTAAGCCTTAGGAATAGCATCAAAATTTCCTTGAACACTTCTATTGGGATGTGAACCCATTGTAATGGCTGTGATTTTTGTGAGGGGACTTACACAATTTTGTTCGATCACTTAAGGAACCTTCTCTTGAACGAAAGGAGATTGCCCTTCTTTTCGTTTTGATCGAGGTACATACCGAAAGACATGAGAAACTATTGTAGATTCGACTTTCTCTTTTCCTTTTTGAGGCTTTGAAACAATTCCAATACTTGCGAGTTTCTCCACACATCTATCCAAGGTAATAGATACTCCGTCTAACCTTTCTTTTTTGTCGCCACTTCGAATCTGGCATTCCTTTGAAGCAAAGACCTCTTGTTTATTGTTGTAGTCGACATACAATTTTGCGTCAGCAAAATGTGACTCTATTTCCGTGAATGGTTTGATGTTAGCACAAATCTTCTCTGCAATTCCATTTCTCATGTATTTAAAACATTGGTGAAGAGTCGATGGTACCACCCTATTTTTATGCACCCAAGGTATTCCTAGCAACAAATTGTAGGATGTCCTTGCATCTATCACATGGAAGAGAGTACTAGCCTTCAATTCAACTATTATCAAGTCTAGACGAATCATCCCAATTGCTCGTTGGCCTTCTTGATTGAAGCCCTGGATCGTTAAGCGACTTGCAGACAGGTCATCGAATGAAACACCAAGCTATTTCATAGTCGACTTTGGCATGATGTTGACAGCAAAACCACCATTGAGGAGTATGCGATTTACCTTTTGCTCCTTGACGAAACCCGAAATGGAAAGAGGACGATTATGTGACATTGGTCCTAGCAAAAGATCTTCGTCGGTGAAAGTAATGGTTGCACAGATAGTACTTTTGGACAACTACTCATTGGAATAGGTTCTTCAAAAGGACTATCTTTACCCTCACATTCTTGAAGAACGTCCACAAGCAAGTACCTAGCCTCTTGCGGAAGCTCGAATAAGCTATGAATAATTGATTCTAGTGAAGATAGATCCAATTCCATGGAATAATGCCACTATCTTTTGTCGACTTTGCCAAAATCTCAACTTCTTTGGTCACATCCTTGTCCTCAATTTCTATTGAAGACGTCATATTGACATTGTCTATTTGGTCTTCCCTCAAGAACCCTTTTGGAAAATATTCTCCAAGTGTGATTGGCATACGCCCTCTATGAGCATTATGATCACCTTTCTTCAAAGAGGTCTTACTACGAACCATAGAATGTTGGCGCCGAGGTAGCCAAATTTTTTGGAGTTGTCTACAAAGACGGTGTTTGTTTTGAGTAGGACTTTGTCGTCCTTTCCTTCTCTTGGTGACAAGAATCCATTCTCCTTATTCTTGGGCATTTAGATCAAAATTTCTTTCACATTTATCTCTTGACCTCTCTATATCTAGGCAAACTTGAACCGGTCTAAGGCTCCCGAACTGTAATAGAGTTGTTTCCATATGCAAAGGAAATATTGTAGGACTATCCATTGGTAGAGTGTCAAGTCTCTTGGGTGAAAAAACGGCATATTGCAAGGTTTGATCCAGCTACATCTTCTACATCGAGGATAATCCTTCATTCTCTAGCCAATCTAAGGATGAAACATTTTTCTACTGGATGGCTGACTATCCGATGGTACTTGCAATACTTCGGATCATTAACCTTCCCCACCTCTTCGATACGTTTCAGCTCAGGTAACTCAATCAGCTTCTTTTTCAACAAATCTTCCAGGATGTCGGATACATCTGAGTCGGGAAAAGGATATTGCTTTTCTTCCATCTCCTTCAAAGTTGCTCGTTGTCTATTGAATGGGGGTTGCAGCTCACTATTTTTATTAACTTTGCCCTTATCATTTGAGGAGATTCTAATTGGAGTTGTATTCACCGTCATAGCCTCTTTGTTATTTCCGTTCTTTATAAAAGATTCTATTTTCTTCACGTCTTTCTTCTCATTTTTCTTGCTAATCAATTGGGACGTTCATGCCATGATTAGCAATGCTTAACTCCAAGTCATGCACTTTAGTCGCCAATTTAGACAGGTCAAAAATTGCAGGTTGGATCCCCTGAAGAATATAGGATAGTCCCCAATGCATACCTTGTATGCACATTTCAATAGTAGAAGTCTCGGATAGTTTGTCTTTGCAGTTAAGGCACAGAGTGTGCCAACGATCAATGTAGTCGATAACTGCTTCATTCTTCCACTGCCTTGCATTAGTAAGTTTCGTCATACTAACGGTTAGATGCGTGCTATAGAAATGGTTCAGAAACTCGCGCTCCATTTGTTCCAAGCTGTCAATTAACTCAGGCTCTAAATCCTATACCAGTCAAAAGCATTACCCTTCAAGGATCTAACAAACTGATTTACAAAAAGGTCACATTCAGTACCAGCATTATTACACATCTCTATGAAGTGTGCAATATGTTGTTTCGGGTTACCTTTTCCATCGAACTGCTGGAATTTTGGAGGTAGATAATTAAATGGCATCCTTAGACTATCGATTCTTTTTGTGTAAGGTTTAGAATGAAGAATAGATGATTACGACGCTGGCCACCAAATTGAGCTCTTACGGAATTTACTATCATGTCCTGAAGTTGTTTAACTGAAAGAGAGGCTACAGACATAGGTTGTTGATCATCTTGAAAAGAAGCAGATTTGTGGGGATTTTCTTCAACATTTTTACCTTTAATGATCGAGTTGTCACTATTTCTGTGGCTAGATTCTCCCCCACTGAGAATATCTAACTTGTTCATCAACTTTGCAATTTGCAAATCTTTCTCTTCAACGATCTTTTTCAAGTCATCGATCGTCTTGGACATGTCGCTCACTTGTTCTTCCAAGTGTGAAGAATCGTCACCATAGATGGCATAATATTAGATTGTTCAAAAGTGATGCCTTCAGAGTTGGTCCTATGCAGATCTCCATTTGGTGCCTTGGAAATTGGAAGATTAACTGCAAACTAATCTGAAACATTGCCCAGAATAACTCTGCAGAATTGGCTAGATGCAAGTGGCTCCAATGAATTGGCTAGATGCAAGTGGCTCCAATGAGGAGAGGTTGCATAGCGTCGTTCACTTGTATCTGTACTCGCAATTTTTTGTTGGACTATCTTAGCAGCAAGCGCTTTAACTTTGGCGCAGGTCATTGGTCCAGAGTATAACTCTGCAGAAGAAGTCTCGGATGAGATGTTATCCTGGGCAGACTGATTTCCTTGTGCAGCCATGAAACTTTAAGGGAAGAGATGAAGGGCAGAGTTGGTCCCATTGGGCATGCCAAAAATTTGTTCACGCAAATTTTGAGTATGAAAAAGATACTGAAAATCAGGAATAAATAATAATAAAAGTCAATTTGATTAATTCAAAGGTACGCAACTCTGATTTTGTATATTTCTTTTTTTACAAAAAAAAAGAGAAAAGAAAATAATCCCTTGATTCTTGCTCCTCTAGATTGCAGATCTAAGGATGATAGATCTTCTCGCAACAATTTAGTGACCGAAAAAAAAAAATTTGTCGGACACTTGTAGCAAAAAACTTGAGTAGATCTTGAGGAAAGACGTCTTTTGATCTACACAAAGGTTGAAGATTTGAACACTTGACACAAACAACTTGAAGATTAATCACTTGAAGACTTGGAATGAAGATCTTGAAGGATTTCAAGGATTTGACGATCGAAGAACTTGTAGAGCTTCAAGAACTTGAGAGACTTGATGTATGCAGTAAATCTCTAATGTTGTGTGTCTTGTCTTGTGTAAGGGAGAGTACCTCTAAGATATAGGTAAAAATAGGGTTTCCAATCCATCTAATGGGTTACTTGGGACTTAAGTCACCCATCACTTAAAATAGAATATTTGGCCAACGCAGGACATAGCCCAAAACACTTTAATGGACTTTAGTCAATTTAATTTAATCTACTTGATAGAACCCAAATCCCAGAAAATCAACTTATCACATCCTATGAATTATTGGGCCTTGAGTTGAATTTGTCATTTAAATTAATTAATGAAGATAATTATTTAATTATTGTCTCAACTAATAATAATTTAAAATTTAAATGTCTACAGGGACCTCGAAGACCATATTCATGACAACTGAACTATTTTAACTGGTCATTCCAAACTTTTCAACTTTTCTAAAGAAAATGAGTTCTAATGCGAACAAAAGGTTTCAAATAACCAAGTGTTAACCATCATCAAAAAGGTTTTTGAAAAACAAGTTCCATTCATTTAAAATATAGTGTTGATCAAATCAAAAGGATTACAACGTTTTTCAACCATCTCGACAAGGTCATATGGAAATAGAAGATCATTAAGAATCTACCTAATATGCACATGTCACACAATTGGGAGTATTATTCTATCAAGGAGTGAGTAGCATAATATCAATGATGGGTATTATAAACATTTCCTTCTCGACTTGTTGGTATTCTAAAACATAATTCCTATTGGCTTAATTCGGAAAAGCAACATGGATACATGTCGGAATGTACTCGCCTTATTTCTCTCTAATAAGCTTATTCGGAGAAATAACATGGGTACATGGCAGAATCCCGTACTCGCCTTATTCTTAAATGCAAAGTTTTAGAGTTTTTTATTTTTTTATGTGGCCCTAAAACAAGGAAAATGAGTAAAACGTGCCCAAGATCATATTCAAACCAATCACTCACAAGTTAGAAGAAAATTTCCTATGCAAACACTTAAAATGACCTAAATCACTTCTATTCCATTTAAACCAAAATTTTTTTTTTTTTCAAAAGATAAATTGAGCAACAAAGTAATCCTATTGATTTGGTCAAAAACAATGTTTCAAATGAACTACTATAAAAATATGAATGCCTCACTTTTTGAACATAGTAATACCAGGCTTTTGAAATTCTTTTGTCGCAAAAGAACTACTCAACACACCAAAATTCACGGAATGCCAAATTTAAATAACTCAATCATATGATATTGCAAGTCATTTGTCATCATCGAGTACCGCAATCAATCAATTTTCCATCCAAAATTCATCACAAATATATTTACATTCATGAAAAGAAGCCATTCCAACGCAAGTAAATAACATCCCCAAACTTATCATTTTATTCAAGTGAATGAGTACAACTCATCCTATTGCTCACCCAAAATAGAACAAACGCATAATAATACTACTAGAAAGTTTAAAAACAAAGGACTAGGCAATGATTTTGAATTACACTTGAACAATCAAAAAGTTAAAATAGAAGATGAACAACATACTAGTCAAGTGAATGTAAATGCAACCCATTAAGCACAAATTGAACTTAGAAACAAGAGTGCTACCGTTTAATTATGGACTTCACCAACATTGAGCACAACACAAATCAAGACTAAGCCATGAGTAAATTTCAAGTAGATCATAAAAATGCAATTTCCAATTAATCATGAATCCTAAAAATTAATTTTTCTTGAACAACCAATCATGGTTATACTAAGGAAGGGTCCTCGGGGCTTCACGAGGTTCAAACAATTTAAAAAAAAAAGAAAAGCACATATAAAGGTAACAAGGTTTAACACAACAAATGGGTTATCCAAATGCCCAACTCATTCCCCAAGCTTAGTTTCACACATAATCGGCTTCAAAAGGACATTCAATTACAAAGACTGCTCTCAATCCAAATCAAGCATTCATATAATTTTCTCAAAACAAGCTCAACTATTTAGCACATGAAGTGTCTCAACAACTAAAATATCCATAATCAAATGAAAAAACCAAGTCCAAGTTCAACCAATAAATCATGTACATCATTCACAAATCACAACAAGTCATATATTGTCATCACCATTCTTATCAACAACCATATTTGTCCAAGAGATTCCAACAAATCATTTGCCAATAACACAACACAACTAAATAAAGCCCAAGGCTACAAGCCTTTATTACCAACGGGGTATTTAAACTAATGCAAGTAAAGTAAAGAAAGCATAATAAAGAAAAATGAAAGAACTACTCCCTCAACACCAAGGAGGCTTCCCAAAGATATTGTAATCCTCGGTGAATTTACACCATTGTTGAGCTCCTCCGAAGTCTCCAAGGAAATGAACTTCAGCATATGTAGGTTGTGCCTACTTGGCCCCTCAGTCTAGAATGTATCTTTCTTCTTCTACTCCTCCAAGAACCGGCTCTTTCTCCACGAACACCTCAAATAAAACCTCTTTTATTGTAACCGGGACAAACGCACACTTATGCAAAGGGAAAGTTGGTGATTACTCTACATAAGCATTGGTTGTCTCAGTTGTTGTAACTTTAACTTCATGAGGCTATTGAGAACCGGTTTCTTGCAAGACATTTTCAATTTGTTCTTCTTGAATCGGTTCTTCACCCATTGATGGAGGTGTTGGAATACATTATTTTTCAACATTTCCTATTCCTTGAATCTTGGCAAGTTGGTCTTGTAACCAGTTGTTGGATGTGGCTTGCTCTTCACAGAGTTTAGCTATTTCTTTTGGAAGTTGAGCAAGTTTTTCTCGTTCATTGGGCATAATTTCTTGAAATTGAGCCCTTTCATCTAGAAGTTGGGCTATTTCTTCTCAAAATTCTTGAATTTGCATCCACTTGTCCATCCTTCGTACGTCTTCACTGGGTTCTTGAGTTGTTTGGTGAAGGAAATATGAGTCCATTTGATCATATGAAATCTCTTGTGGTGGAGGGAAAGAGTAGGAATTTTCTTGATAGCTCTCATAAGGATACGGATGGCTAGACCATCCCACTTGATAATCTAAGGGGTAAGGAGAGTAACCATAACAAAAATCATGCTCATTGGGCATACCTCCATTACCATAAAAATGATAATATCCTTGGTATGAATCATTCCAATTAGGTCCTTGCATGTTCTTGAATAATCAACAACACAAATAAAAAAACAAGAAAATGATCTAAAGCAACACACACAAGAAATTTAGGAAAGTTTAAACTACTAGTTAGTTTAAACCATCCATCACAAAGAAATTTTTTTTGGATTTTTGAAAATAAGAAAACAACTACAAAATCAAAATCTTTTTGGTATTCAAATGGGTGAAACAACTATACAAGAAAAGAAAATGTATAGTTCTAGTCTTCCAACCAAATTAGATCGATATAGTGATTGTGTGTTTTATTATTTAAAAAGGCATCAAATTTCTTACCAATCCCCGGCGACGGCGCCAAAAATTTGATGCCTTACACGCCTAGTTATAAATTTATAAAACACCTCAATCCTACTACTAACTAGGTGGCATCCCGCAATTATACGGTTGTCAACTAGTAGCAAAGGGAAGTAGGGATCATTCCCACAAGGATTGGTCGATAACTACAAGTTATTTGGTTAGATTTCAAGTTAAAGCGATTGATTAAGTGAAGAGATTTAACAAAAACTAGAACTAATGGAACTAATAAAGCAATTTAAAGTAAAGATTAATCACTAAGAAAGCAATAAAAAGGAAGTATCTTCAGAAAGCAAATAAAGGGAATAATTAAAAGGAAAAGCATATTAACCAAACAATTAGTTAATCTAAACTTTTCATTATCCCTAAGCAAGTACCATTAGAGAAAGTTCCTAATCTTTTCTAATATAGCATGTAAAAAGAAAGGATTTTTAATAAGCAATTAACTAACCTAAACTACAAATTAACACTAAGAAAGCACAATTGTTCTAAGGAAAACTCATTAACTAATCTACCAATTAAACTAAGAAAGCAAGAAAAGAAAGCAATTAAATGAAAAGCCTATAAACTAATTGATCCTAATTAGCTAATCTAAAGTATAGATTCCCACTAATTAAGCATCTCTTATACAAATCCATTAACAATCTAAAAATTACAATAAGAAATCATGCAAAGAAAGCAAATATATGAAAGTAATTAGACTAATTAAACTAAGGACATATGAAATTAAAGTTTAACTAAAAGAGTTTTAACATAAACAAGGAACTTACCACTAAAAAGGTTCAATCTTTAGTTAGGAAATTGTGATTAGAGGAAAGAGAAATCCTACTCTAATCTAATCTAAGAAAACCCTCCCCAAATGGGGAGGAAAAAGAAAGAAAATTACTCTCTAATCTAGCCTACTTCTACTAGCTAAGTTCCTCTCTCAAATGAGATTTAAAAGGGGTATATATAATGCTAGGGTAGTGGGATAATTGTGCAGCAAAAATCCAACCCCGAACAAAGTCATTTTTTTTGCTCCAGCCACCTCCATATCACAATCTCAAATTTGAGATCGCGATATGGACTGAAACTTCTGAAATGCAGTACTTCATAGTTTTGCTTCCAAAATCTTCATCTGACGTTCGATTAATGCGTTAATTTTTTTCATGCGACCATAACACGTAGGAGAACATTATTATCTATAATAAACACTTAAACATATAAATAAAATTCTCACCAAATAGGCTAAAAAATGAAGGACAAACAAAGACGAATGAAAACTTAACTTCCAATGAAGTTTAGTCAAAGACACGACACAACTCTAAATGGAAAAACCTAATAAAATATGTTGATTATCACCTAAATAAGTACTCAAACACTTAATAAACACATACTAACACATAAAAGAAAAATAGATAAAAACACACACGAAAACTCTAAAAAATACTCGAAATTAGGAGCAAAATCATCAAATTTATGGTATGTATAACTCTAGTTTCCTAGAGTTATCAACCTATATAACAAGTATAGATGATGTAAAAGTTCTTTATTATTTGGTCATAATACATAACTGACTCAATATATGCATTCGGTCAGGTTATACTTGGTTGCAAATTATTAATCATCTATCTTATTACTCGAACTAGTAACATTAAACGGCTTATATACCCAATTTTTATGATTTGAAATGAACTAGGCTAATAGGTTTTTCAGGTCAGTGCATCGAGATGAACACCGCCAATTATTCTATGTAATAACAATTTATTTAATTCTCCCATTTATTTTTAACATATTACAATTACATTAATATTATTTATTGAATTACCAAAAATAAAGTATAAATTTTGGGGCATATCGGTCAATAAAATAGTAGTCCGATCTTATCTGATCCCCTACTAAATTCAAGATGGTTATTATTTTTAAGGTATCCCAACAACTTAATGTCAACCAAACATTGATAACTAGAATAATCATCCGGGAATGACTCATCCCAAGATTAATTGTCAGAGAATGAGACACCTGGTTTCCCATCCAGTCTACAAACCAAACGGACCTGCAATACTTTATCCACAAGTAAACTAAATTTAGGTGAAATTACATTCGAAATTTTGTCAAATTACATTTCAAATTCAGGTAGCGTGACTACGGTCGTCATCAAATCTGCAACCATGGTCTGTATTTTAAATTTCAATAATTTAGCTTCGTGATCATGGTCATGAATTTTCGTTCTTTAAATTCTTGACCACGATCATAGTCTTCTTTTGGACACTTTAAGATTCTTTATATTTGCACTTTATTCCTTCAGTTTTAAATTCTATCTACTTGTTTCTAATGTTCTACAAACCCGCAATAGATAACCAAAATACATAAGTATTAAATAAAACTAAATACAGTATAAAAAGACTACTAAAACTATAATTTTAATCTAATGCATATTGAATTACTACTTACTACCAAATTTAATAAAAACATATAAGCTTTGTAAATGCTAGCAAAATACTTAGAATTTAATGGACAAAATAACTGTAGCTAATATCTAGAGTTATCACAACCATGCTACTAGTTTGGACCATTAAAAAAAAAGAATTAAAAGCAATTTCATTATAAAAAACACCAAAAAGCACCAAAACAAGAAATAATAACCCGATTTATTTTGAATCAATTGGCACTTCTCAAAAAGCACAAACAACATATAGACTTGAACCATTCAAATGGTCACTTCAATGGTGCATTTTACAAAAAGTTGTTCAATTGCTAATAAATGTTTTAAATACCTAACCATTTTCACGATCAAAAAGGTTTTCACAAATGTAATCTAGTCTATACAAAATATGTTTTAATATATCCAAAAGAACCAAAGCACAAATCATTTGAAAATTGAAGGATCGTTAGAATTCTATCTAATATGTACATGTTAAGCAAAAGAAGCATTAATCTAGTTAGGATCCATTAATTTGACATTGACGATAAACAATATATAGTGTAACACCCTCAACTTGCTGGTGAACTAGAATCTAGAAAGCTCATCTTAAATTCTATTACTTTGCTTCTATATGCCTTATTTTACTATTGATGGACTTCATTGGTGATTTCAGTACATTGGGGCTTTTGCTATATTGAGTATGTGGGTACGCATCAAGGTGTAAATTTGTTAGTGTATCTTGTCCCACATTAGAAAATTTAAAGAGATATTTGTTGCCTTAACCTTATAAATAGAGGTTTAAAACTTATAGATTTAGTATACCAAGCATCGAATATAAAAGAGTTCTTAGTGGGTTACTTGGCCTAGATTGTGATTGTCAAAGGACAAAATGTCCCACATCGATTATCCAAAATGATGGTATACTAATTAATAAAATTCATAAGCCACTCTACTTTTATCAAACTATTTTGATGATGGAAACCCATATTCTTTACTGTAGTATCAAAGCTACACAGGTAGATGTGTATATCCACACTCGTCTTAGGTTCTTTCTAACCCCTCCTAACAGCCTCACTCACGTATGATCTGCATAGCGGGTTTTCAGTCCACGTCCAACTCATGTAAAATCATTAATGGGTTTTCAACTAACCGAAATCATGTATGAGAGGAGGTATCAAGGATAAAATGTCCCACATTAGTTAGTCAAAAATATTATGAACTAATTAATAAAATTCATGGACTATTGAACTCTTTGCCAACAAATTTTGAAATGGAAATACATGATCTTTAACAGTAATAGTTAAACCTTTTTTTATTTATTTTGACTTTCTTGTATTTTTATAATAATGCCTCGTGGGATTTGCAACACTTTCTCTAAAACTTTTTATTCTTCTCAAAGTGAATATTTGCTCTTTTTTTATTGAATCATATAAATCTGATTTCTGTTTTATTTTGATCGTACTTTGTTATTATTTGTTTTGGATTTGCGTAGGACTTTTGTCAAGTTTCTGTGACCCCTTCCTGACATCATTGAAGATAGAATGGCCTTTCGAAAACAAGAGCAAAATGAGCCTCGTGTTCATATGTTTTAGAAATCCAATTTTAGTATGAAATTATAAAGAAGGGGATTTCAAAACTTCATCTGTCTCTTATTCAGTGATAGTCGCGAGAGAGAGACAAGTATAATTTATAAATGGCGCAAATGTTATCTGTGTCGAGAATTTTAACATCAAGATTCAGAACTGACTGTTACAACATGTGTAATTTAGACTATACATTTGGATATTGGGGTGCAATTGCCACGAATGATATGAAAATGACAATTTTCACCATGGCCCAACTTCCTTTAAAAAAAAAAAAAAGTGAAAATCCCGTTGTCTTCAGAGATACTATTACATTACAGTTATGCTTTTCTTAACTTTCTGAAACTTTCTGAAATGGAGTTCTTTCAGGTGTTTGTTGTGTGCATCTCTACCAAAGTTAGTGATTTCTTGTTTTATTCTTTTTTTGCATCTCATTTTATTAAAGGCTTACAACTATTATACCACAGTATGGAATTTATGCCGGAAATTTAAATTAGTACAGTCAAATTTGAGCGGATGTTATTGACATGGGTTTATTTAACTTAGCATCTCTTAATATGTACCCGATTTTTACTATTTATTCCTTATATTTATTTTTTTGGTATATTACATGCTAGACTCTCAAATTTATCTATCTCAATCTAATTTTTAACATTTTTACTAAATTAACAGATGTTCCAACTATGCACACGACACACTTAAAGTGTGAAAAAATTCATTAAATTTTTTAACACTACTAAAATTAGACTAAAGTAGGATGAATCTAAGAGTTAGTATTGCAATATCCAAATTTTAAAATTGAGGGTGTAAAGTGAGAATTGATCATAAATTGGTGGATGTAAAGTGAAATTAGTCATGGTTACTTTCATTAATGCAATATGCTGCTAAACGAGCACATGTTATGCACTTAGTTAGGGTTTGATTTTTTTTTGATCAACAAATTAAGTTTTCAAGATTCAATCTTTTATAAATTTTTATTTTATTTTTTATAAATTGAAAGTTTCATATCATAATACTTTGTATAAATATCACTTTTATTAAAAAAAATCAAATAATTCTATATAAATTATTGATTATAAAATCTGATGTGGATGACAGAAAAGTCAGATTGTGACAAAATAAGTAAGAAAAATGAAGTATTAATTTTGGCAATAATGTTAAACATGGCATTTCATCTCATCGATATCACATTCTACGAGATTTTTAAATCACAATTTTTATACACATTGAATTGTGTCAAAATATGTAGAATTTCTTACTTTTCGTGGAGGATTAGATCCACTAAATGGGGGCACAATATATTTAAAAATAAGTATAAAATATAAAGGAAAATCCAGTATAAATTAAAGAATAGAATGCAAAGTAGAATAATACCTATTTAAATACATAAGCCGAAAGCCTACATTGCAGTTTTCACCCAATTCTTTTTTTTTTTTAATGAAACAATGTTTGAATTAATCATTTTGACTAGAAATTCAAGTAGGAATACATCCGTTTGGACAACTTAATTAATACCATTGCCGTCTTACAGAAGTCACCTTGATTCAAAAGTTTGAAATTGAATACACAACCTTTTTCTTATAAGAAATATCTTATAAGATCTGATGTATAATTCTATTTGTAAATTTTGTGATATAAATTAAATATTATGAAATTTTTACATCAACTATTGTTTTCTCTAAGATTTTTTAAAATTTAAATTTAACTGCAAAATTTACAGGTAGAGTTCAAAACTAGATTTATGATAATATTTTCCTTTTCTTATTGTTATAGTAAAAAGTAAAGCTTTCTCTGAGAAAGAGAACAATAAGCCACAAGAGTAGAGAACACAAAGCTTGGGGGAGTATTCCAACAACAATTTCACACAATTTTTGCTAGTAAGCCGAAAGCCTACATTGCAGTTTTCACCTAATTTTTTTTTTTAATGACACAATGTTTGAATTAATCATTTTGACTAGAAAATCAAGTTCGAATACATCCGTATGGACAACTTAATTAATGCCATTGCCATCTTGCAGAAGTCACCTTGATTCAAAAGTTTTAAATTGAGTACATAACCTTTTTTTTGTTATTATTATTATAGTAAAAAGGAAAGTTTTCACTGAGAAAGAGAATCATAAGCCACAACGGCAGAGAGCAAAAAGCTTGGGGGAGTGTTCCAACAACAATTTCACACAATTTTTACTTATCTGGATAGAAAATATTTTAATAGATTTGATGTTGAACTTCACAAATAAACTTTGTAATTATAATTAAATTTTATAAAATTTTTAGTACATGAATTAATGTTCATATGATTTAATCCATAACGCAGGATCAATAATTGAGATAAAAATCGATTTACTTAAATATTTCTCATATACTCCCAAAAGCACCATCAGCAAAAACAAAAAGACCACCACCTTGCTTCTTCTCTCCAAACACAAGGCTCTGATTCGTAATAGTATTAAGTATGGCTATGGTCCTTGAAGCAGCCCTATTAGACTCGATTCTTTAGATTGATTTCACTGATATTTCAACACCCCCTAATTGTAATTAATGCCAGATGTGGGGAAGAGCGACAAATGTGCCTCCAAGATTTTAAAATTTGCAATTTTTATATTATAAAAATTTTATTTGTATTTTTATAATTTTAAACTTTATCCTTTAATATTTAAACTTTATCCTTTAATATTTTAAATAAATATAATTAAATTAAATCTAATAAATAAATACCTATTAAGTCTAGCTTCTTAAATTAGTATTCACACCTCTTGCAACTTGATGACACGTGATCTGTCCATTTCCCCAGCAAAGTCCATAAGATTCCCACTACCAAATACCAGATGCAAAGGAAAATGCCACCCCTGAGTTGTCTTCTAACTCTAACGTCACTCTCAATATTAATATTATAGTATAAAAATATTCAAATACTTACCATCAAAATGTTCTGATACTTGCTATTTCAAGATAGGGACATCGCTGAAATAGTCCCTCAACTTTTTATTAGAAGTGTATAAGTCCCTCAACTTTTTTTTTAGCCAGAATTATCCTTCAACTTTTTTTTAGCCAAAATAGTCCTTTCATCTGAAATTTATAGAAAAAAAAAAAAAAACTTATGGTGACTACACCATAAAAGGACTTTTTTGGCTAAAAAATAAAAGTTAAAGGACTATTCTGGCTAAAAAAAAAGTTGAAGGACTAAACTGGCTAAAAATAAAGTTGAGGGACTATTCTGGTTAAAGTGCAAAAGTTGACATATTTTGAAATATCTTCAAGGGTATAAGAGCAAATATAATATTATGGAAAATTTGTCGACATTTTTTAAGAAATCATACTCTTATACTTTAAATGATTAAACAATACAAATTATATATTTAAAAAATTTGTATAATATAAAATTTTAAAATTAAAAAAATAATCATCCAAATAAAACTTTAAAATTTTCTATTATTATATTCATAAAACATCATTACATTATGGTATGATATTTCAATTTTTACTCTAACTAAACACTTTATAATTTTTTGACTTGTTTTTCTAAAAATCGTATCTTCTCTAAGGTGACAATAAGATTAGAACGGAGGGGTAATGTAAAATAGTACCAAACACATGTTCCATGTTGTATTAGCATTATAGTACCAAACACAAGTTCCATGTTGTATTAGCATGTATCTCTATTCTTTCCATCAATTGTTGACCTTTTACTAAAGTTTAAATTTCTGAAGTTTCAAATTGAATTAATGGACAACTAGATGTCTAGAAGAGACAATAAAAATTTAATGTGTATGCAAGTATTTAAGGATTGTGCTCAAAGCCTCGAATAGTAACCCCAGTACAACAAAAGAACCACTCCTTTGCCCCATCTCTTCCAATAATTAACAAGTATGGCTGAAGAAATTTCTCTCATATCCCTTAAAACTGCACTACTTGGAGTGTTTGCTTTGATTTTCATTCTCTACTTTTTGTTGGGGATGTGATAAACCTAAAAAAAATTTACCGCCTGAAGTTGGCGGAGCATGGCCCATCATTGGTCACCTTCATCTCTTAGGAGATTCAAAGCCTCCCCAAATAACATTTGCAGCCATGGCTGATAAATACGGGCCAGCCTTTACAATAAGGCTAGGACAGCATCCAGCCCTAGTGCTATCAGTAGCTGGAAACTGGCAAAGGAGCTGTTCAGCACTCATGACACGGTTGCGTTAACTAGGCCACAATTTTTGGTGTCTAAATACCTGGGCTATGACTATGCCATGTTTGGTTTCTCTCCCTATGGCGCGTATTGGCGTGAGATTCGCAAACTAGTCGCCTTAGAATTGCTCTCAGTTCGTAGGCTTGAACTGCTCAAGCATATCCGACTTTCTGAAACTGAGATTTCCATAAAAGTCTCTTATACACATGTAGATGTGAAAAGAAATGTTTCATCATCATCAAAAGGGCATGTTTTGGTGGAGATGAAACAGTGGTTTGGGGACTTAACTTTGAATATAATCCTGAGAATGATTGCAGGAAAGCGATATTTTGGTGCTATAGATATTAGCCAGGAGAAAGAAGCAAGGCGATGTCAAGAGGTGCTGAGGGAGGTATTTCGTTTGACTGGGCTGTTTATAATATCCGATTCTATACCTCTCCTAAGATGGCTGGATTTATTGGGGGGAGGGTATGAAAAGAAAATGAAAGTAATCGGTAAAGAAATGGACGAGATAGTGGAGGGATGGTTGAAGGAGCATCATCGAAAGAAAGAGTCTGCTGGGAAAGTCACTGGTGAACATCAGGACTTCATGGATGTTATGATCTCACTCTTGGATGGAGCAGATAACGCTGCAGGTTATGACGGTGATACCATCATCAAAGCAACATGCATAGTATGGAATTCTATCCTAAATTTCTACATTTGATTGCTTTAATTTACCCTTCTTTAGTTGGCCCAATTTGATAATTTAAACAATAAAAATCTTATAACCACATACAAAATTGAACCATCTCTTGTATGACTTGTCTTGAGTGATCCACATGATTAGTTAGTATTTTTACCTAATTGACCGATTTTTCCACTTTTATAAGTATCCATTGAATAATAATTTTGATGAATTAGTCTTATTTAGTAAATAAATTATTCCTACATATTTTAGGTTACATGTTTGGCAAATATTTGTAGATAGACCCGATTTTTGGCCTCACTTGTAGATCCTGTTGTGTGAATTAAACTTTAGAGAATTTTTTACATCAGCTGATGTAAGTTAGATTCTTTAAAATTTAGTTCTGACCATAAGATCTACAGGTGAAGCCAAAGACCGGGTCTACTAAATATTTTCCTATATGTTTAATGTAATGTCTTTGATAGATATTCTTTATTCTCCACGTAAGTTTAGATATGTCAGAGTCTGTGATATAGTATCTATTGTATGGTATTTTTCCATTATAAATAGGATAGAAAATTCATTCACTAATATACTTGTATTATTGTTCAATTTATGAGACGGATGTAAGATTGTAAGGCAAGTAAACATAATCACTTAAACGATTATCGTGGGTGGTACTCGTATTTACGTTTTCACTGTTAGACACATGTTATGTGTATTATTTGTTAATATCTATATGATTGAGGAGGTCCTGGGTAAGTAATTCCACAAAGATTAATCTTGAATGATTAATTCTCCTTAATTAAGTCAGGAATTAATTGCAGGAGTTTTAATTCATTTTAATTTGCTATTTTGCACTTGACAGAATTTGATTGCTGGTGGGAGTGATACCACATCAGTAACTCTAACATGGGCATTGGCACTTATCATGAGCAATCCTCGAGTTTTGAAAAAGGTTCAAGAAGAACTAGACCTTCAAGTCGGAAAGGAAAGACGAGTAAGCGAATCAGATATTACAAATTTGGTCTACCTTCAAGCAATTATCAAAGAGACATTACGACTATATCCAGCTGCAGCGCTTGGTGGTGTTATAGAATTCACGGAGGACTCCACTATAGGTGGTTATCACATACCCAGAGGGACAAGACTTATACCGAACCTGTGGAAACTCCATCGAGATCCAAAGGTGTGGCCTGAGCCATTTGAGTTCAGGCCTGAGAGATTCCTTACCACTCATAAGGATTTTGATGTCAAAGGTCATCATTTTGAGTTGCTGCCTTTTAGTGCTGGTAGAAGAATTTGCCCTGGAGTGACATTTTTGGCCTACAGATATTACACCTTGTACTGGCTAATTTGTTGCATGCTTTTGACCTCTCAATTCCGTCTACTGAAAAGGTCGATATGACTGAGACCGCCGGACTTATAAACCACAAAGCCACTCCACTCGAAGTTCTAGTTGCTCCGCGTCTGTTTCCCCATCTTTATTAATGGAAGATCCAAATAATAGAATAAATTTGTGGTTAGTGTGGTCTAACCGTGAGTCATATAAGCTTTTATATAGTTCTCCTTACAACACTATGCATTAGATAACGTATGTGATTATCGTTTAGATCATAATGTCTGCTTGTGATTAATCAGAACTACATAAGAAGTTTTCTATAAATATGTATCATGTGTGAAATGTTTACTTCAAGGATTGAAAAATCTGACTAATAAAGATCAATATTTTTATGTTGAAGTTGTTTGGTCTTGCTACTTTTATCATTTGTAGTACTAGTTGTATTGGCATTTCTTCTATTTCTTAGTTAATAATTCATTCAGTTTCTATGGTTAAGAATCTTTTACCTTGCTTACTATTTTACTTCCCATTTTGACTTCTATTACTTTGCTAGGTGTCTTTACCAAAAAAAAGTGAAGCCCCATTCTAACACTTAATGCTTCTAATTTTATAAAAATCCTAATGTCTATTAATGTAGAGAGAATAACATATACGTAAACAAATAAATAGAAGGCTGATGTTTTTGCTGGAGTAATTCATATCCTGCTAGGGTAAATTTGCTTTCATGGACATAATTACCCCGTACAATTCAACTCAATTTTTTTCGACTATGTTGACATATTTACCAGCTAATGTCTCATCCAACACTCGTTTCTAGTGATTCATTGTCGCTCTGCATCTTTATTTCTCATCAAAATTCAATAAAACACAATTCAATCTAGAATCTCAAAATTTTTCCTTTTATTATGAAAAACTACAAAAATCCAAATTTCAAACAATTAAACAGTAATCTTCAACTTCACAAAATCAATTTTTTGTGGTAGACTTTGGTATCGTGTATCATTGTTTCTCTCCATTAACCGCTTCTAAATCCATCAACAAAACCCTCCTCTTAAATTCCAATGATCATGACTGCATCAAAAAAATCCCCGAAATCCTCTAATTCATCAACACCGAGTGGCAACCACCTCAATATTCTCCATCTCTTCAAAATCTACAACAATGACGACACTTGCCCTTCGTGCTCTATCCTTGTACTAATTATTTATTCACCAAGCTCTCGAGGCCATTTGGTAGAACCTGAAGCTGCCTCCATTTTGAAGTAGGTAATCTCTGCAATTAGCCTTTGCTACCATCTAAGGGATAGCCCATTAGGATGTCAAAGCTTATGGGAAGTTGAAGTTGGTCGATGTTGGATCACCTGTTTGGTTTGGGATGAACAGTATGGAAGGAATTGTTAGGACCCTACCTTTGCATGACAAACGCGTCTCAACAAAAAGTAGTGAAAATCATGGTTTACTTGTAAGCGGTAATTAAGTCACTTAAGATTCATAAATTTGCTCCGGCGAGATATGAATTGCACTGGTAGTAACATTAGCCAAAAAAAAGGGATAAAGAAATGACCCTCAATTGATCAGGTTCAAGCCTCCACCTTAACAATTAAATTCTAGGCCATTGATATTAATCGAACAACATATTATAACAAGCAATTACAATCAAACAGGATATTATAAGATACATTTGCTACAAAAAAGATTAATTATAATTTATGCTCTTAAACTTTAGCATCACTAACGATTTATTCTACAACTTTATCTTGTAAGCACTTAATTCCTTCTCTTACGCAATCTCACTATTATGAGCATCGCTTCATATGCATAGGAGTACATTAATGAGACTACTAATGCTAGATTATTAATACTTTGTGATTAATCCCAAACTACAGTTCATCTAAAAAATAATCTAGTTATAAAAAAATTTAAATCAACTAATTCAACTACATTACAACCCAAAATTATATGGGGTCAAATAATAGCTAGTGAATGTAAGAATTGTAGTTTTCATGAGGATAGGTTATTAATTTCGATTATTTGGCTAAAAGGCTATTTGAAGGATTGATTTAAAACAAAAATTTATCTAAAACTAAGTTAATAACCAGAATGAGTAAAAAGAGACGATTAGAAGTTCTACTATCAAATTTCCCAATTTGGTTAATTAAGTCAATCAAGTGATTCTACAAACTAAATTACAGATTGATTCTCAAATGTAACCTAATTTGATCTGATCCTTTGATAATTAATTCCATTAATCCAGTTTACCTAAGTCTTGAACCCTCCTACAACTTAGATTAACCGAACTTGATTATTAACCACATGAAATTATAGCAACTAATTAACTAGGTGAATTAGTCTATCAAGATCTAACTCTATCCTTAGTCCAATACTAATCTAGATTTATAATAGAGGTTCAAATAGTTATATCCCCTCAGTTATTCCAAACTAATTAATGAAGTAGCTAATTTTCCAATTAATTATTAAGCCATTTTGTATTGTATAATTATTCTCCATTTCACCAATTAATCAACCAATTAACTTTACCCATATCAAATTGGCTTCACATAATCCTAAATCATGATTTAAAGCATATTAAAAAGCAAGAAAATATAATAAAACATGTGAATACAATTAAATCAAATAAAACAAGAATTCTAGAAAACTAGTGAAGTAGAGTATGTGTATTAAAAGCTATTAAATGAAAGTAGCCAAAGAGGACTTGATAACTTAAATTGCATAAATTTGAAAGCAAACCAAGTAGATGAACATCAATGAAGCCTTACAAGTGGTGGATTAAAATTTACTACCATTGCCAAAAAACTAGTTTAGAAGAAACTGGAATCAAGTAAAATAATATTTAAAGGAGACATTAAAAATTAAATAGATATGAGATTAAAGACTAACAAAAACTTAAATTACAATCTTACAAAATAGCAAACAAAACTTATAACAGTGGAAGAAAACCACACTAGAAGGAATGGATAACAGAAACTGAAGCTCCTCCCCAAGTTTCTCATGAGAAAAGAGAAAGGATAGTTATTCTAAGGATGGCTCTTACAAATCAGCTTATATTTAGTAGGGTTAGGGGTTAGGGATCAGGTTCTTATACCCATCTAGATGTGTATTTAGACAGAACCTGGGCGGGAAGACCAGGTATCTTTCACTTGTGCCCCTCAATTTTATATGATGTTCATAAGAAATATGGGGTAATATATATTTACTATTTATGCTAAATAATCATATATTAATACTACTAAACCATACTTCTACTCAAAAATTAACACAAACAACACTTAACACTTTTTCACACATTAACATTAGAAAATCAAATTAAACTTAACAAAATACAAAGGACTAAGTAGTTAAAATATCTCTATATAATTGAGTTATCAAACCCCATAAGAGAAGTTTTTTCTTGTATGTTAGAGAAATGAAGATGATTTGTCTTGTTGAAAAAAAACAAATTGGTCAAACACATAAGAAATAGAAACACACGAGAAAACACTTCTGTATTCAGTCATGTGCACTGACACTGCTTCACTTAAGAATAAAAGTTAACACCAGCAAAAAAATCTTATAATTATCTAGAGTGTTTGAATTCTGTATAATTGTCAAAAGTAAAAATAGGGTTTTAATTCAAGAAACCCAAAGTTTTCTCGCACCTCTTCATTTACAAAAGTTAACACTAATTTTGATTACAATAATTACTTTGACAAATGAAAAGGCATTACAATACCAATTCAAAAGCAAGTTAATCTAGATGTTTAATTCAAGCTTCCAAAACTCGACCCAAGTAAAGAAAGATCATTAGAACTTGTTTTAAGGAAGCATAAATCAGTGCAAATGAATACAGAAGGATATTTGTTGATACTACTAGGTTTAGTAAAAGATATAATGTTGAGAGCAACTTTTTACCCCTAACTCAATAATACGAATAAGCCTATATCAATGATCATTTAAAACTTTTAAAACTTGTAATGTCGGTTAAGGTAATAAGATAAGGTAAATTCCGATAAGAGTGACTTGAATCATTTATAGTCATGTCAACCAAAAACCTTGGACAAAGCATCCTACGTACAAATTCCCGAAAACCAACATTACTTAAACAAATAAACACTTTGAAGGCAAAAACACTACTTTTATTGAACTAGAACATTAAGGCAAAATAAACCTTCTTTATTGAATAAGAAACACAACACTTGCAATTTTCTTTTCCTTTCATTTCTTTTGTGTTTTTTCTTTTCTTTCTCTATTTCATTTTCTTTTCCTTGTTTTGCTTTTTCTTTTTCTTTTTTTCAACTACAACCATAACATAACATATCATAACAACATAACAATTAGAAAAAGGAAAAATATAAACTACATTGAACTCTTGGCACTAAGACTTTCCACGAACAATCATAAGAACAATACATCACTACATTAAAGAAGTCAAAGTAATCAACAATGGCTAAGGTGATGTGCTAGATAGAGGATAAATAAATGAACGTGAATTGGCTAAATTATGTGGTTAAAAAGAAAATAGGCTTAATAAGGTAATTCAATGGGAACACTAAGGATAACAATTGATATCAGGTAGGCAATCTTAGTCTTAAAAGGTCCAAAGAAAGCCTAGATCGTTTTTAAAGTTCAAGTTTCATAAGTATGTTGTAAAATGAAGGACTCACATTACATAACCATTGTCCCAAGTCAAACCCCATCAAAACCCACTAAATATCCGGTAAAATATAAGCTCAATTATAACTGTCAAATTATGGCCTAACTCATTTCCTACTTCACATAGAAATCATTTCAAAAATTTGAGGTGTGTAAACAAAAATAACTACTCTTTTTAAACTGACATTAGAAAAATTCTTGTGGAAAAAGTAGTGTTTGAGATAAAACTAGCAAGGAAAATAACACATGAAGTTCAACCTATATTAAACATCCACTTGCAACTTCCTAAATACATACAAAAATACGATTCCCAAATAGACAAGATATATATATATGTATACACCACCAAAATTTTTAATTTATTTCTAGGGATGAGTACAAACTTTATCCAACCACTCACCAACTTACAATACAAAAAACGATATTTATATATACACACACACACACACACACACACACACATATATATATATATATATGTATATGTATATGTATACACACACATATATATATAGTGCAAAGTATATAACACATAAACTAACTAAACATAATACTAGTGAATGACTTTAACCTATACTTCGAGAATCAAAAACTCATGTAGATTATGGACCACATATTACTCCAAAGTGAATGCGAAACCTAAGCACAAATTGAAACCAAAACAAAAGTTTAACCCTCATTCCTAAACAATACTAAACAATACTAAGCAATGCAACTGGTCAAGGAATTTATATAAACGTGCAATTCAATTAAACTCATGAGTCCTAAAAGTTGGCTATTCTTTTTCAACCAATAATGCTATACTAAGAATGGGTCAATGGGACTTTGCACGATTCGAACAACTAAAGGAAAAAAAAAATACACAGAAGAGTAACAAGATTTAAACACAAACAGAAGGCTTACTATATGCCAAACTTTTCTCCCAAACTTACTTTCACACATAATTAGTCTTAAAAGCTAATTAACAACCAAGAGAATTTGAAATCTTTGTCAAATATTCATATAATTTCCTCAAAAACTTATCAAGACTTTAGCAAGTATAAGAGACAACAATTAGAAATTCCATAACCAAAGAGCAAACAAAATTCAAATTTATCCAGGAATTCACACAACAATCACCTTTCACTCAAGAATATATTCAAAAAGTTAATTTACAATAATAAAGCATAAATTAAACTAAAGCATGTAAACTGAATAAAATGTAAGTAAAAGAGAATGAAGAAAGTGCTCTCCTATTGACATCTAGGAGGTTTCCAAGGATGTCAAAATCCTTTATAAATTTGTTCCATTGCTTAGCACATCTGAAATTCCCAAGAACTTCAAGGACTTTTGAATAAGAAGATGTCCTCTTATCCCAGCCAAATCTTTATCAACAAATATTCCATAGGGCACAACTTTGTACATAATGGTCATGACATTGGAAAATTCTTGTGGTTCTTCTTGGTTGCACTGTTCCATGACTGGAACTTTCCACATTGAAAATTCTTTACAGATTTGGTTTGAGGCTCCATGACGGTGACAATTATTTTCTCCAATCTTGCCCTTGATCCCTTTGATCTTCTTCGGTTGGTGAATCTTCCCACAAGGTAGGTGACCTTATTGTTGTGAAACTTACTCCAAGAGGTACTTCATAGTTTGCTTGACCATATTCATAATCAATCCACTCAAATGATCTTCCATGATGGCCATACCCACCAAACTTGAATTCATCCATAGTGTTTGGTTGGACCATAGGGGTCTCTTAACTAGTTCCCACCACCTTTTGTGCTATTTCATTTAATTGAGTTTGAAGGTATTGTAGAAGGTTACTTGTTTGCCGCATGACGGCTGTCATGTCCAAAATACACGGACATCTATTTTATAATAAAAATAGCCAAATCTACTAACTTTAACTAAATAACAACCCGTAAGTATACGGTGTCAAATAGTAGCTAGTGGAAGTAGGAATCATTCCCATGAGGAATGGTGTTCAAGTTCCAATTATGTGGTTAGAATGCTATTTGAAGGGTTTGATTAAGAAATGATTTTAACTAAACTATATTTAAAACTAAGAAATGATTCAATGGCGGGAGAGGTTAGAGTTTATGCTAGCCAATTTCCTGGGTTTTGCTTAATTAGGTCAATCAAGTGATCTTATGTCCCAAAGTAGAGGTTGATTCCCATTTGCAGCCAAATCCCGATCCCACGGTCATGAAGTCTATCAATTTACTTAACCTAAGTGTGGATCACTCCTACTAAGCAAATCAAGCCAGATTAACTACCCATAGAATTCTAGTAAGCAACTAGGTGAATTAGTCTTTCAAGATCTAATTCTAGCTCTAAACCAATATTAATATGAGTCTGTAATAGAGGTTCAATTCACCATATCGCCTCAATTATCCAAAATTAACTAGTGGAGTGATCAATTATCCTAATTAACCCCGAAGCCTATTAATGTTGTCTAATTAGTCCATTTTACCACCTAATCAACCCATTAACCTCTATCCATATCAAATTGGCTTCTCTAACCCCAACTCATGCTAAATTAGAACATAATTAAAGAGATCAAAGCCAATAAAAGTGTGGGAAAGTAATTAAAGGAATTAAACATTAATTCTAGAAAACTTGTGCAATAAATTGATGGCATTGAAGGCTAGGTAGATTAAAGCAATAAATGAAGACAACAAAGATTACATAAACATGAAATAAATGTATAAAAGAAGTAGATTAAACATAAAGGAAGTCTTACAATAGTGCAGAACAAAGGAAGTCTTACAATATTGCAGAATAAAGGAACACAAATGGGAGAAGCTAGTCTAGGATTAACAATGGAAGAAGTCTTCTTAATTCCTCCCCAAGTTGACAGCAATTCTTTACCCTCTACTCTTTCACTAATACAAATTAGCCTAGATTAAGGATCATTTAGGACTTTTCAAACTTGTAATGTAGGAAAAGGTAATAAGATATGTTAAATTTACTAGGCCAAGTGTTTTACACAAGAGTGCTCGTTTATTTCGTAAAGAGGAAAGTTGGGAGTCTGAGGATGTATATTGATTATAGAGAGTTGAACAAGATTATTATTAAGAATTAGTGCACTCTCCCCAGAATGGTGATTTAGTGATTAATTTAAAGGTGCGAAACTATTGCATATTATTGATAAAAGTTTATGGAGATAGATATACCTAAGGGTGATTTTTTTGTGATACATTATGGACATTATAAAATTTTTTTGGTGATATCATTTGGTTTGACCAATGCTCGTACAAGATTCAAGATTTAGTTTTAGGCCTCAACTAGACAAATTTATGGTAGTGTTTATTGATAAAATTTTTCTTTATTTTCTTAGTAAGGAAGCTCATGAGAAACATTTAAGATAAATATTTAGTATTTTAAAGATTAAAGATAGATTTATATAACGGTAATTTTTATAAGATATGATTTTCTATAAGGAGTTAGCGCATCATAAAAAATTCAGGATAAAGTAGACTAGCCAAGTTCTACAAGTGTTACCCAGTTAAGAAACTTTTCAAATGAGCTAGTCATAGTCAAAAATTCAGTAAAGGATTTTCACCTATTGTAACACCATGAGAAAGATTGGCATAAAAGAAGGTATAATTGGTGTGATCTTTGAGATAAGAAAAGAACTTTTTACATTCAAAAGAGGCGTTGATAACATTATCTATTTTAACCCTATTATTTGGAACTTGAGGATTTGTAATTTTAAATATGAGTTTAAGAATGGATTAGATGGTAGGTGTTGAAGCATTATGACGTAATGGTTTAACTATATATAGACTAGAATTTGGTGAGAAGAATTAACTTGCACATGAGTCGAAATTGACGGCTATAGTGTTTGACTGATTTGGAGATATTTGCTGATTATAACATACTTAAATTGATGTAATTTGTTTCACTTAAGAAGGAGATAGGAAACTTGTAAAGATTCAAGGAATTCGAAAAAGGCACTATGCCTAATTTTAGTGTAAAGTGGAACGATAGATTATTCATATATGGAATAATACTAGTGTCAAGCAATAAATTTGAGGGATGAAATTATGAAGGAGGTACATTATTCCAAGTTATTTATGAATTCAAGTACAACAAAGATGTATTAAGATATTAAGAGGAATTCTCGGAGTAAACAAAATGAAGAGGTCAATTGTTGAGTACGCAACAAAGTACTTGAATGTTAGTAAGTTAAGGTCAAACATTAATGACTAATGGATTGGTTTAGACTTTCAAAAATTTTCATAGTATAAATTCTTACAATAAAGATTGTAATGATGCTATTTAGATAGTGGTGGACCATTGGACTAAATCAACACATTTTAATATCTATAAATAATGAGATAACCATGAAAAGTTATTGGAGTATATGTAGGTAAATTGTTAGGTTACATGGAACTAGATGTCCTACCGTGAGCATAATATTGGATTGCAACCGTCATTTTACTTCTTGTTTTGGGTTTGGTACTAAAAGGTTATGAGAATGGATTTCGTACGTGATACCAATTATCCTCAAATGAACAGTTAATCTAAGAAGATTAACTAAATACTAGAAAATATTTTACGAGTTTATGCATAGATTTTGGAGGAAATTATGATCGACTATTATCATTAATAGAGTTACCATGTAGTATTGAAATGACTCTATTTGAAACTTTATGTGGATGCAAGAGTAGATTCATCCCATATTAGAATTGAGTTGGAGAAAAATTAATTCATAAATTCAACTTGGTGACAAAGAAATTGGAAAAGGCAAAAATTATTTGGGTTAAAATCATGATAGGTAGGACCATTCGAGATATCGGAATGGATTGGAAAATATGCGTATTAATTTAGTTTTGACACCTAATTTTTCAAAGTGAATAACATATTTAAACTATTGCAACTGTAGAAGTATGTACCTAATTAACGAATTATGTGATCAAGTTTTAATAATTGGACATTAGAGGGAATTCTTATAAAAGGGTCTCCACGAAAGATTATAAAATGTAGGGACAAAAAGTTTCGAAGATAGGTTTGACATTAAAGTTTCATTGAACAAGTCAAAATGTGGGAGAAGCGATAAGGAATAAGAAGAAGATATATGGATGAGAAACATATTCCCTTTGATCAAGGTGTGCAAGTTTCGAGGACGAAACTTTTTATAAGGAGGGTAGAATGTAAACTCCTGAATTTTTTTAAAAATAAATATAAGAATAATACTAATGTTTGACAACATCTAGTATACTGCAAATTTTATTTGGATTTGAATTACTTGTTATTGTTAGACAAAATTTGTCACGTTGTTTGTACACATGAGAAGGCATAATTCTTGTCAATTTGGATTTTCCTATTCATCTTGTGTTACCTATTTTGGACCAACCTTATGTCTAAAAATTTCTTTCGTTTTACATACAAATCTTTTGCTAATTTTAATTTCCTAATTTTCGAAATTAATTTTAGGCTTAAGTTACCCAATAATAGTAGGATTCAAGGAAAAAATTAGCAAACTTATAGGAGTTAAAATTTGAAAACTTTTGGGAGTTAAAATATGTATAAATAGGGGATTTCATAGGGTTATATAGTTAGTTTTGCACGCTGGAATTTTGAACATTGGAGAGAGGTGTTTTCATGGATATCAGGAGTTCATCGTGTATCAAATTTGGTATAATTTTCTAACCTGAATTTTCAATTATTACATTTCCTTTATATGTAGTTTTCATATATGGAATATCATGCCTGAACTGGTATTTTTTCATTAATTATTATTCGATGAACTGAATTTGATAAATTTAATTTCCTGTTAAAAGTTGAGATTTAACTCAAATGTATAAGAATTTATTTATGTTTTTTTTTTACAAAGATTATGTATTTATTTTGAAAAGTTAAAATCAGAATTTTCAAAAGAGAGAGAGAGATCGGCTGCTACTGTGGATGGTTTCTCCGAACTACTTCCGCTGCCGCTGCTTGGCGCTGTTGGTATTAGCAGTGGGGAAAGTGGTGGAGTGTTGGTGTTGGAAAAAATAAGGAAGAAAAGAAAAGGGAGAAGAAAGAGAAAGAAGAAGAAAAAGGAAAAAACGACAAAGGAGTAGGAGAGAGTAAACAAAAATAAATATACAAATAAATAAAAGGAAGAGAGTTGACAAGAAATTGGGTGCAGAAAGTTTTAAAAACTTTGGGTTAATTACATAATAGGTCCCTTAGGCCCCTGATGTGCACCAAGTTTAATATGAATTGTATAGTGAGTCCCTTAGGTTATTAAGATTTAGATTTTGAATTGAAAATTTGAATACTTATTGTATAACTAATTAAAAGGGTATTAAAGAACTATTTTTATAATAACTTATTGAATACTTTTGGGGTATTAGGAATATAGTTTAACTGATATATTTTTATATAAATAAGAAAAATATATATTTTAGTATAAACATCATTAAATATTTTTGGAACTTGAATCAAAATTATGAGGGCATGATAGCCTATATACGAACCAATTTATTTTGAAATTGGGCTAAGTTAATATTTGATAATTTTTTTTAGGGAATTAGTCAGTTTCTTGCTACAATTTTTGTGCTACTTCGAGATAAGTATTCATTACCCCTTTGTGATTTCGAAAATTTTTCGTCTAAATTTTTTTTTTTTTTACAACATATTATTTTTGTTATTAAATTTGGACATTACATGGTTACTTGAATTGTTTTAAATTATGAATTTATATCAGTGGCATTATTTTGAATTTTGTATGGTTATTTTGCATGTGTATGTGCTTAGAATATTTGGTCGATAATTAATAATGGATCAAAACTCTTAAAATAATCATGAATAGTGGGATGGAACTATAGTTCTATACCTTATGAACTGCCAAATAAGATAACTTTTGGCCTCTAAAATCTGAACTCTAGCTAAGATGGTTTTCACGAAACCCCTTAGTAACCTTTTCTAATGGGGTCTCTTAGCACTAGTAGGCTAAGAGAAATCTGAACTCTAGCTAAGATGGTTTTCACGAGACCCCTTAGTAACCTTGTCTAGTGGGGTCTCTTAGTACTAGCGTATTTGTTTTATTAGTCTATAATGAATTATGATATGAAATTTGAATTCAGATTATGGGTTTTTATTATGATACTCTTATTATGAATTTTTGAACTCTGATTGTGAATTCTGATTCTTGTATCCTATTTGTTTTTGATATCTATGAAATCTATTTTGCAAATCTAGATTTAATGCCACTTGATGTAAAAGTATGTATGTTTTTTTTTTTTTAAAGATATTTTGAAAATAAACCTTTGTGATTATGTCAAAATAAGATTTTGCTTTGATGTCAAATGAAAACTTTTTAAAAAACTTTTATTGGACTGTGTGTTAAAACTTTGTACACTAAGTATATATATAACATGTTTGGTCTAGCATAGGTGATGTTAACTACTTGCTGTGCGATTTGTCACTGTTCCCATTTCTTGATAATTTTGTAGAGCTAGAGAATTTTGAGGATACACAAGTTTACCTAGGCCAAACTCTTGAAGCGTACCAGTTAAGAGTAGCTCGCGACTGAATAAATTATTGTTTAGTTTAGTCTATTTGATTTGAACTTATGTTGCTTTAAGATTCATGGATTGACTTAGTTTATTTTAGTTTTGCTACATCAGTGAGGCAACAACAATTATTGTTTACGTTATGAATTTCATTATTATTTAAATTAAGGATTATGTTTGATTCGAACCTTGTATATTTGAGAGGTAACTTTTGAGGCACAGTGACTGTCACCTGCCGATGTACGCGGGCACGACGCATGATGATTCTAATATCTAACTAAAGCCATCTACTATCTAACACCTTTAAAATAGGTGTAACAAGGGTTGGGTTGAGGAAAAAGTATGCAACCAATATTTGCTCTATTCTTGACAATGTTGCTGCAGAAACAAGCAGATTGCAGTCAAAATTTGTCTAGGAAAAATCCTTGACCACGGTTAAAATCAAGAAATTCTTGGCCCTACGATCAAATATGCCAAGAAATCCTTGATTGCAGTTAGGATTCTGCTCCTGTACCAACTTTGCTTTTTCGCGACAAAATTCTTCATCCAATATTGGATTGATGCACCGTTTTCTCTGTCAAAACTCTAACTCATAAATATACATTAAAAACTATAATAAATATTTAATATTGTTGGCCCAAAATTAACCCAAGAGGGGGGGTGAATTAGGTTGTCTCAAAAAACAAACCTTTTGAAGTACTTAATGAAAATGCAAACTTTGTGCAACAAATGAATACTTAAGCACAAATGATCAAAGATAAATATTTAACAATCAAAGGTTAAAGAAGAAATAAAAGATTGAGATAAAGAATATCAAACCAAACTCCTAAGCTTCTCAAGCTTGGAGTACATCCACTTGTAGTGCCTCTTCAAAGAAGATGAGGCAATAACCTTCTAGTACACAAAGTAGGCTCACTCTTATACCAACTAAGTTCCTATAGTTGAGCCAAAGGGTTTTACACTAAATATGAGCAAACCTCACTTTTGTACACTTGTTATCCCTCTACTCTTACACTTGAAGATTACTCAGTAGTCTACTCTTGCTCACACTAATTTCCTCCAGTTGAGCCAAGAAAACTATACTACCCAAACCAATACAACCCACAATATTTTAGCCTATTTCTTCCGAAATAACTCTTACAAGTGGTTGTTTGGAATATGTAGTTCCTTCCATCATTTGGATAACCTTGGGCTATTTATAAGTGAAAGATGTGCTGAAATTTGAGCTCCAACGGTCAAAAAACTAGCTGTTAAAAACTAGCCGTTAGGGGTTCGGATGGTAGTTCGGACGTCCGTTCATGCGTCCTACAACATCATGAACAGTGGTTGGGATGGTCATATGCTTACAGCTTGATGAACAGTGTCTCGATCGGTTATATGTGTCCTACATCTTGATGAATAGTGTCTCGAACGGTTATATGTGACCTACAGCTTTGACAGAAAATTACTTCATTTCGAACTCCTTTTTTTTGGACAGAGATCTTCAACATCCGATCTTTTTGGCTTTGGACGATCTTCAACGTCTGATCATCATACTTTCGAATTCCTTGTCTCGGACGGTCTTTTGTGTCTGAAGCACTATCTTTTGGACAGTTATCTACGTCCGAAATATGTGTTCTTCCCCGGTATTGTCTGGTCATGTTTCGGATGCTCTCTTGCGTCTGAGTTCCTCTCTTTCGGATGCTCTTCAGCGTTCGTAAGGTGTTGTTCAACTTTTGGTTGTTTTTCTTGATTGTGTTCGGATAATCATTTTCGTCCGAGCCTTTCTATTTTTCTGCACAGTTGTTTTCAAGCCTTTAGTACGATTTGGTCATCATCAAAAGATTATTATCATAATCGGGGTCCAACAATCTCTCCCTTTTTGATGATGACAAATCAATTAGATAATTCTAAAAACAACCATAAAGTATGAACCTTAAGACAAGAGGTTTTGTGCATAATTTCTTCCCCTTTGGACATCATCAAAATATAAGAGTAAAAGCCATTTAGCATAACACACAATCTCCCCCTAAGCCTATGCATGCAATTCAAGTAAGTAGATAGGAGATATGTCAAGTTAAAAATAATTTCATTCCTTCAAGAATATAAAATCAAGTAGAAATGAGGAAATCTATGCAAAGGATTAACATCAAGGCATTTATCACTCATTCCTTACCAAAGAGTGTCCTCAAAACAATAAAGCTTATGTGATGCAAATTTCTTGTGGTTTAATTTCTAACAAATAAGCTATTTAGAAAAGAGAATGCTCCCCCTTTCTTTTGTAAGTAGTGACTTAATATAGACAACTATTAGGGATACATATTTCCTACCATTCTAAACAAATTCAATCACATAGATGAGTAGCATTCAAGAGAACATAGTTCAACTTGATAAATGAAAACACATTCTTAACACAAAATTTTAGATGTTACTCGTTTCAATGTCATCTTAGCTCATATGCTTTGAACACCCTCCATTGATAATCTATCTTGAATTCCTTGGTGCTCTTCCAAGCATTGCCTACTGCAAAGTTAAGCAACAACTTTTGATACCCAAACTTCTCTTGGGTCCAATTGGGTTAGTAACATGCTTAATCACCCAAATAGAATTTATTCAAATATTTATATTACTTTTAACATAACAATTTGAAAGATATGGCTTGTTATCTTGACAATAATTACAAATAATATTCTTGTTTCCATAAAAGAAGATTTAGATTTTACAAAGCATAATTTTGTGTTAAGAATGTGTTTTCATTTATCAAGTTGAACTATGTTCTAGTTCTTTTCTTTTCAAAAACATTTTCTTTCTTCTTTTTCAAAATATCATCAAGATCATCTAATCTCTTCTTCAATGAAGCTTGTTCTTCTATTATCCTAGTTTTTCCAACAAATTTTTTCTTCAAAACATCATGTTCTTTTGTCAGTTGCCATTTTTCTTAGTTGTTCATTTAGCTTCATAGAATGAGTATATTACACTTACTATGAGCCATCTCAAGGGATTGATTCATCCATAGGAGTGAACTCATAATTAGACCCATTAATGCTTTATTGCATGCTATCTCATTATCACATCTAATGTGTATAAGAGACAACTAGAGGATACCTCTTATTGCCAAGTAGATAAAAGCCATTTGAGCCTCCTCATATTCATCTTCAATCTCTGTATAAAGAATGGACAGATTGAAGAAAATGATTTGGAAAGTTCTGAAGTTTATGGCTTCTTGGAGTCTTTTCTCAACTATAGAGATGTGTATAAGAGACAGGTTCTATGCTTCTTTTTCCCTTTGCCACCTCATCTTGCACCTTGTATTTCAACTTCAATTCAAAGGAGGTTATAGAATTGATCAATGAATCAATAGGCATAGAATTTAAATTTTTAAACTCTTGTATGGCAATGGATTTAGGTTCCTATTCCTTAGGTAAAGCATTGAAAATTTTTTTATTCTTTTCACCCAAGGAATATTCTTTAGCCAAACTTTCCAAATCCTTTACCATATCATTGAACCTACAATACATCTTGTCAATGTTCTCAAGAGATGAGGTTCCATTTTGAAGGATTCATATTTAGCCACAAGAAGCGACTTCTTTTGCTCTCTTATATCTTCACTTCCTTAATAGATTTCTTTTAATTTGTCCCATATCTCCTTGGCCGATTTACAACCTTTTACTTTAGAAAACTCATATGCATTCAAGGCATTATACAAAATATTAATGGCTTTTGCATTTAAAAATAAATTTATTCTATCTTGTGCATTTAACTCATGTCTAATCTTAGGCCTTAACCTATGAGTATTTTCATAAAAAATATTAGCTTCTAAAGGACCTTCACAAATAATATACCATAAATCAATATCAATAGATGGAACAAAATTTTTCATTGTATCCCTCCAAAAAACAAAATTAATGCCATTAAACATGTGAGGTCTAGTGATAGAATGCCCCTCTAAAAACAAAGCATTATTGGTTGCCATAATAATCTTTACTCAAAAGAAATTAAGCTCAATATATGAGACTAAGCTCTAATTCCAATTGTTAGCCCAAACCATCTAAGCAGCCTAAGAGGGGGGGGTGAATTAGGTTGTCTCAAAAATCAAACCTTTTGAAGTGCTTAAAGAAAATGCAAACTTTGTGTAACAAATGAATACTTAAGCACAAATGATCAAAGATAAATATTTAACAATCAAAGGTTAAAGAAGAAATAAAAGATTGAGATAAAGAATATCAAACCAAACTCCCAAACTTCTCAAGTTTGGAGTACATCCACTAGTAGTGCCTCTTCAAAGAAGGTAGGGCAATAACCTTCTAGTACACAAAGTAGCCTCACCCTTGCACTAACTAAGTTCCTCTAGTTGAGCCAAAGGGTTTTACACTACAACCTCACTTTTGTACACTTGTTATCCCTCCACTCTTACACTTGAAGATCACTCAGTAGTCTACTCTTGCTCACACTAATTTTCTCTAGTTGAGCCAACAGAACTATACTACCCAAACCCATACAACCCACAATATTTTAGCCTATTTCTCCCAAAATGGCTGTTACAAGTGTTTGTATGTACGGAATGTAGTAGTTCCTTTCATCATTTGGATAACCTTAGGCTATTTATAGGTGAAAGATGTGCTGAAATTTGAGCTCCAAATGGTAAAAAAACTAGCTGTTAAAAACTAGCCGTTAGGGGTCGAACGGTGGTCCGGACGTCCGTTCATGAGTCGTACACCATCATGAACAATGTCTTGGACAGTCATATGCATCCTACAGCTTGACAAATAGTGTCTTGGACGGTCATATGCGTCCTGCAGTTCTGACAGAAAATTACTTCATTTCGAACTCCTTTTTTTCGAACGGTCTTCAACGTCCGATCATTTTAGCTTCGGACGGTCTTCAACGTTTGATCATCATACTTTCAAATTCCTTGTCTTGAACGGTCTTTTGAGTCTAAAGCACTATCCTTCGGACAATTATCTATGCCCGAAAGATGTTTTCTTCCCCGGTGTTGTCTGGTCATGTTTCGGATGCTCCTTGCGTCCGAATTCCTTTCTTTCGGACGCTCTTCATCATCCGTAAGGAATGTTGTTTTACTTTCAGTTGTTTTTCTTGATTGTGTTCGGATAATCATTTTCGTCTGAGCCTTCCTATTTTTCTGCACACTTGTTTTCAAGCCGTTAGTACGATTTGGTAATCATCAAAACATGATTATCATAACCGGGGTCCAACAGATATAACATTTATATAGTTAAAAAAATACTAAAAACTAAAGACAAATAAAATGACAAACAAAAACCTAACACTTGACAGAATTAGATTAAAAGTAAAATAAAAATCCTAAGCATGAGAACATTGTAAAAAATAATAATTATTTTGATAGCCAATAAACTCAATCAAGTAGTAAAAAGCTTTCAACACTAAACTACCATCCACACGCATAGAAGTGTATGCTGAAGATTAGTAGTAAGTGGTGAGAGGATCGTTCCAACGAAGATGGTCAACAACAAGTATTAGGTCTAGAAATGTACTCACTATTTAGACCAATTAATTAATTAGAGTATAAGAATCTAAAACTAAAGGATTAAAAAAAATAACGACAATAACAAGTACATTTAGCTAGCAACAAGCAATGAAGATGGATCGGATTAAGGAAATGTTCTCTCGAGAAGGGCGGCCATTCCAATTGGTTGTGCAATTAATGGGTCTAATTATGAGTTCACTCCTATGGATGAATCAATCCCTTGAGATGGCTCATGATTCTAATATACTCATTCTATGAAGCTAAATGAACTAACTAAGAAAAATGGCAACTTAATTTGACTACCACTCTTCCTAATCTAGTAAATAATTGGTCTAAGATTTAGTACTCAATTTCCTATTTTGCACCAAACTCACAAACTAGGTTAGAGAATTGGCAACTTACCCTGACCTAGCTCAAAGGTCAAATAGTACCCAATTATTCTCCACTTTATGTACATTTAATTAAAATTTCTCATTCATTGGTAGAAATTACATTTCCTTACCCCAACTCAAAATTAAATTTGCTACTCATATGAAAAGAAATATACATAAATCAAAGAAAAATTTATGTTGCAAAGCATAATCAAAGCAACAACTAACACTAAGTAAAGGAAAAAACTCATGCAAACCAATATTTAGATAACTAAGTAACTCGAAATAAACATACAAGATTTTAATATAGAAAGAAAACTAAATAAAAATCCAATAATTTAATCTAGAAAAGGTTGAAACTTGCCAAGAAATTAAATTACTACTCCTTCTATCCTATTAAAATATAATACTTTCCTTTTTAATTTATCCTAAAACTATTGCCACTTACTTAAAATGGAAAACAGAACTTTCTTTCACCACTTTCTATTGTGTACCCTTGTTAAACAACATTTTAAAACTTTGGCAAATGCTTAGGTAGATCTGATTTTTTACCCTATTTGTAGATCTTGTAGTGTAAATTAAATTTTAGAGAATTTATAACATCAGCTGATGTAAGTAAGATTTTTTAAAATTTAATTTTGATCACAAAATTTACAAATAATGCCAAAAACTTAGTCTACCTAAGTATTTTTTTTAAACTCTTGGCGAGCACTTCTTCCAGTGGGCAACGAAGTTTGATTTGAACAAAAAAGCTCGATTGGTACGTTTCTAAAATTCACAAAATTTACAAATAATGCCAAAAACTCAGTCTAGCTAAGTATTTTCTTTAAACTTTTGGCGAGTCTTCCAGTGGGCAACGAGGTTTGATTTGAACAAAAAAGCTCGATTGGTACGTAAATCATGATAGTCACGTAAGAAGCAAAGGTGTCCGTGCATGCGAATTCCATAAATTGGTTTGGTGAGCAATTCCGTGCATGAATTGTCATTTCATGCCCCATTTTCAATTCATAGCAGAACAAGAATATTGGGAATCTCTACAGGGGTCACGAAATTGGAACTAAGAACTAAAATGTCTTCATATTTTCACTATTTATTATAAATGTGAATCCCAAATGTAACAAAAATTTCGGGATGTATGGAGTATTAAAGAAAATTAAGTGCCAAGGTTAGAGTTCTAATTAAAAAGATAGTTAAAATTAACAAACTTGCTTACAAAGGGTTAAAACTAAAAATATTTATTACATTAATACTATGTGTTTTATCTATGGCTATTTGTAGAGTCCCTTTAGTTCATTAGATGATGTAGGATTAGATAACTAATTTCGTGTCATCTTATATTTGGTTGATTTATTTAACATGTGATTGTCACCCAAACTAACTAATTTACTCTTAATAAATTTTATAATTTTATATCATATGATGTCTTGTTTGATTATAGAGGTATTCAAGGAATGGTATTAGATCCATATATCTAATAGGTGACCCAATTTGATTTTAACGGGTCGAGAAAATTATCCAATATCTGGTTCATTTGCATATGTACTTGACCTAATAGATTTATAACTATTGTTTTCCAAAATTTGAAAAATAAAAAATTTGAGTAGCTAATTATACAAATATCCCTATACTTGAGTAGAATAAGAGAAAAAATATTTAATATTAGACTTTAATATTTAAATTAAAAAAATTAATTTTAAAAATAAAAAGACAGCTTATTACATATATACACATGTAAACAAGTACAGATGAAGTAAAAGTCCTTTATTATTAGGTCATAATACATAATTGACTCAATATATGCATTGGGTCGTGTTATACTTGGTTGCAAATTATTAATTTTTTAATCTTAATACCCGAATCAGTAACACTAAACGACTTATATACCCAATTTTTATGGTTTGAAATGAATCAGACTAATAGGTTTTTCACGTTAGTGCTTTGAGATGAACACCTCTAATTATTTTATGTAATAACAATTTATTTAATTTTCACATTTATTTTTAACATATTATAATTACATTAATATGATTTGAATATTATTTATTGAATTACCAAAAATAAAGTGTAAATTTCGAGGTATTGATTGCTTCGTTAGGTAGAATTCAACTTTGAAAGGTCAAACAAGTAATAATTAACCACAATAATTCACTATACTCTACCTAACTTTCGCAAGTATATGGAGTTGATAGTAGTATAGGATGAGTGGGTATCATCCTACAAGGTGCGGATTGTTGGAAGGCAATTACCAAGATTTACGGATATTTGTGTAGTTCAGCAAACTCAAACAATGGATGATGAAACTATTCTAATAAAAATCATAATTAAATGAAAGCGATAAAAACTTAATTTTAAGTTAGATTGACTAAAAAGCAAGTAAGTGAAAATAATCAATTACGATATTAAGAAACTAGTTAATCTATTCCAGTAAAAACAAGTAAATGAAAGCACTTAATTCTAACATAAAATAACCAAATTAAGACTTAAATTAAAAGCAAGCAAATTACCCAATTAAAAGGACTACAAATAAGAAACCTTGAAAACTAAAAGCACCCATTTCTAAACTAGAAATTGGAAAGAGTTAAACTTGAAATCTAAATATTTTTGGATTTTTGATAAAAATAGAGAAAGCCCACTAGGAATTAACTAGAAATTAATGCAAGAAATTGAGAATTCTTAATTAAAAAGCAAGAAATTATCAAGAACCCTAATTTTCCTTAGTTAGGATAAAGATTGCAAGCAAAGAAATTCTTACTAAATTAGACTAGAAAGCATGTAAAAATTATATCTACATAAACTTGCGATTGAATTTTTGTTTTATCTATTCAAAATTCGAACTTAACAAGAAATTAAAAGTAGATCTAAGAGACAATTAAAGAGAATTTCTATTAGAGAAGGAAACTTGGGTTTCAAGATATCATAAACTATCCTAAAATCTACTAACTATCTAATTCTAATCCTACTTGCTTTCACTTCCTATTTTAAATAGCTTAAATAGTGTAGTGTTACATAAGGCAAAAATTAAGAGTTGTTGGCTGAAAGTTTACAAAATTGCCCATACAACTTAATCCTCAGCGAGTCGAGACGCGATATGAAAAATTTGAAATCGCGATCTGGATTCTAATACATTTAAGACATTTTTCCAAGTCGAGATCGCGATATGAAAAGTCTGAGATTGCTATCTCGACTCTTTTCCCAACATTCTTCATTTCTTCCATTATTGCAATTTCCAGGTCCTTTGAGCTTTGTTCATTCCATATTCCAACCTCTAATTTTTGACCTGCATAATATTAACACTATTAAGCAGTTAATTAAGCTAGAAATTTAATAAAAATATATCATATTTAATCAAGAATAGAAATACAAACACATATGAAAGAAATTAACTAAAATATTCAATTACTTACCCAAAGTTCAGGATTTAAACTATCAAAATGCTATTATTTAGAGGAAAATAACTGTAGTTTACTAGAGTTATCAGGTATATTGGTCAGTAAAATAGTGATCCAATCTCATCTGATCCACTGCGAAGATGGTTATTATTTTTAAGGTGTCCCATGTAACTCAATATCAACCATACACTAGATAACTAGAATAATCATCAAGGGATGACTCATTCCAAGATTAATTGTCCAAGAATAAGACATCTTGTCTCATTCAGTCCGCGAACCAAACGAACCCGTAATACTCTATCTAGAGGTAAACTAAATTTAGGTGAATTTACATTTCAAATGTTTTGTCAAATTACATTTCAGATTCAAGTTGTGTGACGTGGTTGTCATCAAATTCGTAAACCATGGTCTATATTTTAAATTTCACATATATAATTTAGCTTCATGATAACAGTCATGAATTTTCATTCTTTAACTTCTTGACCATGATCAGTGTCTTCTTTTGGACACTTTAAGATTCTTTATATTTTCACTTTATTCCTTCAGTTTAAAATTCTATGTACTTGTTTCCAATGTGTTACTATCCTACAATAGATCATCAAAATACATAAGTATTAAATAAAATTAAAAACAGTATAAAAAGACTACTAAAACTATAATTTTAATCTAAAGCATATATTCCTTACTACTTATTACCAAATTTAATAAAAACATATAAGTTGTGTAAATGCTAGAAAAATACTTAGAATTTAATAGACAAAATTACTCTAATATCTAGAGTTATCACGACCATATCTAAAAAAAAAAAAAATTGGAACTAAAAGCAATTTCATTATAAAAACTATAACCACCAAAAAGTATCAAAACAAGAAATGATAACCAGATGTATTTTGAATCAATGGGCACTTGTCAAAGAGCACAAATAACATATAGACTTGAAGCATTCAAATGGTCACTTCAATGGTGCATTTTTCAAAAAGTAGTTCAATTGCAAATAAATGTTTTTAATATCCAACCATTTTTCACGATCAAAAAGGTTATTATAAATGTAATCTAGTCTATGGAAAATATATTTTACTCTATCAAAAAGAACCAAAAGTCACAGATCATTTGGAAATGGAAGGATCGTTAGAATTCTATCACAAATCATTTAAAAATGGAAGGATCATTAGAATTCTATCTAATGTGCACATGTTAAGCAAAAGAAACATTATTATAGTTAGGATCAATTAATTCGACATTCACAATAAATAATACACAGTGCAACACCCTCAATTTGTTGGTGTACTAGAATCTAAAATGCTCATCTCGAATGCTTTGCTTTTATATGCCTTATTTTACTATTGATGAGAAAGATTTCTTTGGTGATTTCAGTACATTGGGGCTTTTTCTATATTGAGTACGTGGGTACGCGTCAAGGTGTAAATTTGTTAATGTGGGTTGTCCCATATTAGAAAATTTAAAGAGATATTTGTTGCCTTAACCTTATAGATACAGGCTTAAGGCTTACAGATTTATTGTACCAAGCAAGCGAATATAAGAGAGTTCTTAGTGGGTTATCGGGTCTAGCTTGTAATTGTCAAAAAACAAAATGTCCCGTATCGATTAGTCAAGAATATTCTACACTAATTAATAAAATTTATGAGCCACTCTACTCATTGTCAATTTATTTTGAGATGGAATCCATGTTTTTAACTATAGTATTAGAGCTAGTGTTAGGTTTTCCTACATCCAAACGCATCTTGGATTCTTTCTAACCCCTGCTAATGGGTTCACTCATGTCTGATATGCATAGTGGGTTTTCAGTTCACGTCCGACCCACGTAATGGGTTTTCAACTAGCCAAAATTACGTGTCTCTAAGAGGGGTATCAAGGATAAAATATCCTACATCAGTTAGAAAAAATTATGAACAATTAATAAAGAACTGGCTCTAACTCATTATCAATTAATTCTTGAGTGTTAAATGACTAGTAGAAGCGTCTGTCAGTGATAGATAAACCTTTTCAACATAATAGGAGTTGGCTATTTTTATAATAATGCCTTGTGGGCGTACAACGCTTTCTATAAAACTTTTTATTCTTTTCAAAGTGAAATATTTGCTCCTTTTTGACAGAATCATGTAAATCTGGTATTTTTTATTTTCATTTTACATTGTTATTGTTTGTTTTGGGTTTGCGTAGGATTTTTGTCAATTTTCTGTGACCCCCTTCCTAACATCATTAAAGATAGAATGGCCTTTCAAAAATAAGAGCAAAATGAGCCTTGTGTTCATATGTCTTTGAAATTCAATTCTAGTTTGAAACTATAAAGAAGGGGATTTCTAACATTCAATGGTCGTATAATTTTATAAATGGCGCAAACAAAGTTATCTGTGTCGAGAACTTCAACATCAAGATTTCAAGACTGGCTGCTGTAACAGGTATAACTTGGAATATACATTTGGATATTGGGGTGCAATTGCCACAAAGGATATGAAAATGGCTATTTTCACCATGGCCCAACTTCCTTTAAAAAAAAAAAAAGTGAAAATCCCGTTGTCTTCACAGATACTATTACATTACACTTATGCTTTTCTTAACTTTCAGAAATGGAGTTCTTTCAGATGTTTGTTGTGTGCTTCTCTACCAAAGTTAGTGACTTCTTGTTTTATTCTTTTTTTGCATCCCATTTTATTTAAGGCTTACAACTATTATACAGTATGGAATTTATGCTGGAAATTTAAAGGTACAATCAAATTAAGGGGATGTTATTTACATGGGTTTATTTCACTTTATACTTTATAGTTAACTTTTAAATTTATCTATTTAATTTCATTTTTAGCACGTTTACCAAATTAACAAATGTTTCAACCGTGCACACGAGGCACTTAAAGCGTGGATGAAAACTCATTCCATTTTCTAATGCTACTAAAATTGGACCAAAGTAGAATGAACAAGAGTTAGGATTGCAATATCCAAAATTTAAAATCGAGGGTGCAAAATAAAAATTGATCATAAGTCAGGAGATGTAAAGTGGAAGTAGTTATGACTACTTCCATTAGTGCAATATGCTGCTAAACGAGGGCGTGTTATGCACTTTGTTAGGATTTGACTTTTTTTTGTCAATGAGTTAAGTTTTTAAGAATCAATCTTTCGTAGATTTTTTAAATTTTTTTATAAATTATAAGTTTCATATCATAATACGTTGTATAAATCACTTATATTAAAAAAAAAATCTAATAATTCTATATGAATATTAATTACAAAGTCGACGTGGTTGACAGAAAAGTCTGATTGTGACAAAATAAATTGGACAAATGAAGTATTAATTTTGGCTACAGTGTTAAAAATTGGATTAAAATATGATAGATTTAAAAGTTTAAGGTATAATATATTCAAAAAATTACTAAGTATAAGATGTAAAGTAAAAATCAAGTATACAATTAAAGGGTACAAAATAGAATAAAGCCTCTTTACATAGATAAGCCGAATGTCTACATTGCAGTTTTCACCTGTCTCTTATACACATGAAACATGTGTATAATTAATCATTTTGATTAGAAATTCAAGTTTGAATACGTTGCCTCTCACAGAAGTCTAGATGTACAAAATTTTGAAATTGAATACACAACCTTTTATTATTTGATCTTTAGTATTTATGGCTACATCCGATTTTTAATCTCACACTATAGATCCTACGGTCAGAATTAAATTTTAAATAATTTTACTTACATCAGCTAATATGATAAATTATTTAAAATTTAATCCACACTACAAAATCTACTTATAACATCTAAATCGAATCTAACTAAATTTTTACCTTTTTATTTGTTATTATTATCGTAAAAAAGTAAAGCTTTCACCGACAAAGAGAGCCATAAGTCACAAGAGCAGAGAATACAAGACTTGGGGGAGTGTTCCCAACAACAATTTCACACAATTTTTGCTAGTATTTATGGATAGAAAATATTTTAATAGATTCGATATTAAACTTTACAGATAAATTTTATAGTTATAATTAAATTTTATATAAATTATTTTACTTTATATAATTTAATCCATAACATAAGATCAATAATTAAGAGAAAAAATCAATCTACTTAAATATTCCTCGTAAACTCCCAAAAGCACCGTCCCAGCAAAAACAAAGAGACCACTCCCTTGCCTCTTCTCTCCAAACATAAGGCTCTGATTCGTAATAGTATTAAGTATGGCTACGGCCCTTGAAACAGCCCTATTAGACTCGTGTCTACGATTGATTTCACTGATATTTTAACACCCCTTAATTGTAATAAATGCCAGATGTGGGAAAGAGGGACAGTTGTCCTCCAAAATTTTAAAATTTGCAATTTTTACTTATAAAATTCAAAAAAATTTATTTTTATTTTTGTAATTTAAAATTTTTTCCTTTAATATTTTAAACTAGGAAATATAATTATATTAAATCTAATAAAAAAACATAAGTGACACCTATTAGAGGTCTAGTGTTCACACCTCTTGCAACTTGATGATTGGTCATCGGTCCATTTCCCCAGCAAAGTCCACCAGATTCGTATTACCAAATACCAGATGCAAAGGAAAATGCCTCCCTGAGTTGACTTCCAGCTCTAACGTCACTCTCAATATTAATTTTATGGTATAAAAATATTCAGATACTTGCAATTTTAAGATATTTCAAATATAATAGTATTATGGCAAATTCAAGGGTGACTTTTACGAAATTATATTCTTGTATTTTAAATAGTTGTACAGACAATATGATTTAAAAATTTGTATGGTATAAAATTTTAAAACTAAAAAAATAGTTTATTAAAAAAAAATTGTAAATAAGAGACATTATATTTATAAAATACGTAGCAAAATTATGTTTTCGATCCTATTTAGTTTTACTCTTATACAGTAGGATCGGTGCGTGAATTTTCTTTACGTCATTCTGCTGTTATGAACCAAATCCTATTCAATTCCTAGATGGGCTGTATGTTTCCTACAACTTATCCACCAAATCCTTTTTGATCTTCATCAACTCCTATTATGTTGACTCTAAAATCTACTCTCCTGACAGACGCTTCTACTAGTCATATTAACACAAGACTTAACCACCTTAAACGTGTTTCTCTCATCTTCTCATCAATAGATGCTAATCCAATCTTCTCACGAATATGCTCATTCCGTATCTTGTCTATCCTAGTTTACTCACACATCCATTTTAACATTCGTATTTCTACTACAATCATCTTTTACTATTATCAAACACTTAAATTACAATTTTTTGACTTGTTTTTTCCAAAAAGCGTATCTTTAGACCTGTCTCTTATACACATCTAGGATGGATGGGGTAATGTAAAAGGCAAATATTTAGGTAGATCCGGTTTTAGTCACTTGTAGACCTTATAGTGTAAATGAGTAAACTAGGATAGACAAGATACGGAATGAGCATATGCTCCATGTTGTATTAGCCTCTATCTCTATTTTCTCCATCAATTGTTGACCTTAATGTATTAACATACTAAAGTCTAAATTTCTGAAGTTTCAAATTGGATAATTCAACAGAATGGAGAGCTTAGCCGATGCCATTTTATTTTATTTCATTTTTTTTGGGCAGAAAGTCATTCCAGATTGCAAGTATTTAAGGACTGCCAAAGCCTCGAGATAGTCATCCCAGAAACAACAAAAAAACCACTCCTTTGCCCCATCTCTTCCAACAATTAACAAGTATGGCTGTAGAAATTTCTCTCATATCCCTTAAAACTGCACTACTTGGAGTGTTTGCTTTGATTTTCATTCTCTACTTTTTGTTGGGGAGGTTTAAACAAACCTAAAAAAAATTTACCGCCTGAAGTTGGCGGAGCATGGCCCATCATTGGTCACCTTCATCTCTTAGGAGATTCAAAGCCTCCCCAAATAACATTTGCAGCCATGGCTGATAAATACGGGCCAGCCTTTACAATAAGGCTAGGACAGCATCCAGCCCTAGTTATCAGTAGCTGGAAACTGGCAAAGGAGCTGTTCAGCACTCATGACACGGTTGCGTTAACTAGGCCACAATTTTTGACAAAAAAATACCTGGGCTATGACTATGCCATGTTTGGTTTCTCTCCCTATGGCGCGTATTGGCGTGAGATTCGCAAACTAGTCGCCTTAGAATTGCTCTCAGTTCGTAGGCTTGAACTGCTCAAGCATATCCGACTTTCTGAAACTGAGATTTCCATAAAAGAGCTTTATACGTTGTGGACTGAGAAAAGAAATGTTTCATCATCATCAAAAGGGCATGTTTTGGTGGAGATGAAACAGTGGTTTGGGGACTTAACTTTGATTATTCATATAATCCTGAGAATGATTGCAGGAAAGCGATATTTTGGTGCTATAGATATTAGCCAGGAGAAAGAAGCAAGGCGATGTCAAGAGGTGCTGAGGGAGGTATTTCGTTTGACTGGGCTGTTTATAATATCCGATTCTATACCTCTCCTAAGATGGCTGGATTTGGGAGGGTATGAAAAGAAAATGAAAGTAATCGGTAAAGAAATGGACGAGATAGTGGAGGGATGGTTGAAGGAGCATCATCGAAAGAAAGAGTCTGCTGGGAAAGTCACTGGTGAACATCAGGACTGTGGATCTTATGATCTCATCTTGGATGTGTATAACGCTGCAGGTTATGACGGTGATACCATCATCAAAGCAACATGCGTAGTATGGAATTCTATCCTAAATTTCTACATTTGATTGCTTTAATTTACCCTTCTTTAGTTGGCCCAATTTGATAATTTAAACAATAAAAATCTTATACTTACCGCATACAAAATTGAACCATCTCTTGTATTACTTGTCTTGAGTGATCCACATGATTACTTAGTATTTTTACCTAATTGACTGATTTTTCCACTTTTATAAGTATTGATTGAATAATATTTTTAATGAATTAGTCTTATTTAGTAAATAAATTATTCCTACATATTTCAGGTTACATGTATGACAAATATTTAGGTAGACCCGATTTTTGCCCCATTTGTAGACATGATTTTTTACCCCACTTGTAGACCCTATGGTGTGGATTAAATTTTAGAAAATCTATGACATTAGCCTATGTAATCAAGATTATTTAAGGTTTAATCCTGATCCCAGAATTTACAGGTGGAGTCAAAAATCGGGTCTATCTTAATATTTTCCCATATGTTTAATGTAACGTCTTTGACAGAAGACCCATACATATTCTTTATTCTCTAGTCTAAGTCTATGATACTGCATCTATTCTCTGGTATTTTTTCGTTATATATAGGATAAAAAATTCATACACTAATAAACTTGTAATATTGCTCAATTTATAGAGACGCATGTACGATTGTAAGGCAAGTAAACATAATCACTTGAACGATTATCGTGGGAGGTAATCGTATTTACGTTTTCATGGTTGGACACATGTTATGTGTATTATTTGTTAATATCTATATGATTGAGGAGGTCCTGGATAAGTAGTTCCACAAAGATTAATCTTGAATGATTAATTCTCCTAAATTAAGTCAGTTAATTGCACGAGTTTTAATTCATTTTAATTTGCTATTTTGCACTTGACAGAATTTGATTGCTGGTGGGAGTGATACCACATCAGTAACTCTAACATGGGCATTGGCACTTATCATGAGCAATCCTCGAGTCTTGAAAAAGGTTCAAGACGAACTAGACCTTCAAGTCGGAAAGGAAAGACGAGTAAGCGAATCAGATATTACAAATTTGGTCTACTAGTCAAGCAATTGTCAAAGAGACATTACGACTATATCCAGCTGCAGCGCTTGGTGGTGTTAGAGAATTCACGGAGGACTCCACTATATATGGTGGTTATCACATACCCAAAGGGACAAGACTTATACCGAACCTGTGGAAACTCCATCGAGATCCAAAGGTGTGGCCTGAGCCATATGAGTTCAGGCCTGAGAGATTCCTTACCACTCATAAGGATTTTGATGTCAAAGGTCATCATTTTGAGTTGCTGCCTTTTAGTGCTGGTAGAAGAATTTGCCCTGGAGTGACTTTTGGCCTACAGATATTACACCTTGTACTGGCTAATTTGTTGCATGCTTTTGACCTCTCAATTCCGTCTACTGAAAAGGTTGATATGACCGAGACCGCTGGACTTATAAACCACAAAGCCACTCCACTCCAAGTTCTAGTTGCTCCTCGTCTGTTTCCCCATCTTTATTAATGGAACATCCAAATAATAGAATAAATAAATTAGGAGAAATTTTTCATGTACTCAGGCTGCATTTGTGGACAGTGTGGTCTAACCGTGAGTCATATGTGCTATTATATAGTTATCTTTACAACACTATGCATAATAGATAACGTATGTGACTATCGTTTAGATCATAATGTCTACATGTGATTAATCAAAACCACATGAGAAGTTTTCTATAAATATGTATCATGTGTGAAATGTTTACTTCAAGGATTGAAAAATCTGACAAATAAAGATCAATATTTTTATATTAAAGTTGTTAGGGCTTGCTACTCTTATTATTTGTACAACTAGTTGTATTGGCATTTCATCTAACAGAGAAATTAATAATTCACAGTTTCTATCGTTAAAGATATTTTATCTCGCTTACTATTCCACTCCCCATTTCGACTTCTATTACATTAATGAGGTGTCTTTACCAAAAAAAAGTGAAGTATTGATATACCCCATTCTAACACTTATTACTTCTAATTTTATAAAAATCCTAATGTCTGTTAATGTAGAGAGAATAACATTTACGTAAAAAAATAAATAGAAGGCTGATGTTTTTGTTGGAGTAATTCATATCCTGCTAGAGCAAATTTGCTTTCATGGACAAAATTAGAACAGCCCCTTACAATTCAACTCAATTTTTTTCGACTATGTTGACATATTTACCAGCTAATGTCTCATCCAACACTCGTTTCTAGTGATTCTCTTTCGATCTCATCTTTGTTTCTCATCAAAATTCAATAAAACACAATTCAACTAAAATCTCAAATTTTTTCCTTTGATTATGAAAAACACTAGTTAAAAATCTAAATTTAGAACAACTAAATTTTAATCTTCAACTTCACAAAATCAATTGCTTGTGGTAGATTAGGCATCGTGTATCGTTGCTAAGAGACAGATTTAACCGCTTCTAAATCCATCAACAAAACCCTCCTCTTAAATTCCAATGATCATGACTGCATCAAAAAAATCACCGAAATCCTCTAATTCATAAACACCGAGTGGCAACCACCTCAATATTCTCCATCTCTTCAAAATCTACAACAAATGACGACACTTGCCCTTCGTGCTCTATCCATGTACTAATTATTTATTCACCAAGCTCTCGAGGCCATTTGTTAGAACCTACGAAGCTGCCTCTATTTTGAAGTAGGTAGTCTCTGCAATTAGCCTTTGCCACCATCTAAGGGATAGTCCATTAGGATGTCAAAGCTTATGGGAAGTTGAAGTTGGTCGATGTTGGATCACCTGTTTGGTTTGGACGAACAGTATGGAAGGAATTGTTAAGACCCAATATTTGCGTGGCAAACGGGTCTCAACAAAAAGTAGTGAAAATCATGGTTTACTTGTAAGGGGTAATTATGTCACTTAACATAAATTTGCTCCGGCGAGATATGAATTGAAAAAAAAGTAGCATTACCCAAAAAAAAGGATAAAGAAATGACCCTCAATTGATCAGGTTCAAGCCTCCACCTCAACAATTAAATTCTAGGCCATTGATATTAATTGAACAACATATTATAACTTTAGCGTCACAACGATTTATTCTACAACTTTATCTTTTAAGCACTTAATTCCTTCTATTACGCAATCTCACTATTATGAGCATCACTTCATATGCATAGGAGTCAACATTAATGAGACTACTAATGCTAGATTATTAATGACTTTGTTATTAAAGTAGGACTTGAGTTCATCTAAAAAATAATCTAGTTATAAAAAAAACTTAAATAAACTAATTTAAGTCTCTTATACACATCTAGATGTGTATAAGAGACAGTATATACCTTGAATGTAGGAATTTTTTCAGTCTTTTAGCCAAATAATCAAAATTAATAACCAATCCTATTTGAATGATTGATTTAATCTAAAACTAAGTTAATAACCAGAATGAGTAAAAAGAGACGATTAGAAGTTCTACTATCAAATTTCCCAATTTGGTTAATTAAGTCAATCAAGTGATTCTACAAACCAAATTACAGATTGATTCTCAAATGTAACCTAATTTTGATCCGATCCTTTGATAATTAATTCCATTAATCCAGTTAACCTAAGTCTTGAACCCTCCTACTACTTAGATTAACCAAACTTGATTATTGACCACATGAAATTCTAGCAACTAATTAACTAGGTTGTGTGAATTAGTCTATCAAGATCTAATTCTATCCTTAGTCCAATACTAATCTAGATTTATAATAGAGGTTTAAATAGTTTCAATGGCAGTGGTTGTAAATTTTAATCCACCAACTTGTAAGGCTTCAATTAATTATTAAGCCCTTTTGTATTGTATAATTAATCATATATTTCATAGGGTATTAATCTACCAATTAACTTTACCCTATGAAATTGGCTTCACATAATCCTAAATCATGACTTTAAGCATATTAAAAAACAAGAAAATATAATAAAACAAGTGAATACAATTAAATCAAATAAAACAAGAATTCTAGAAAACTAGTAAAGTAGAGTATTTGTATTAAAAGCTATTAAATGAAAGTATCCAAAGAGGACTTGATAACTTAAATTGCATAAATTTGAAAGCAAACCAAGTAGACGAACATCAATGAAGCCTTACAAGTTGGTGGATTAAAATTTACAACCACTGCCAGAAAACTAGTTTAGAAGAAACTGGAATCAAGTAAAATATATATTTAAAGGAGACATTAAAAATTAAATACATATGAGATTAAAGACTAACAAAAACTTAAATAACAATCTTACAAAATAGCGAAACAAAACTTATAACATTGGAAGAAAACTACACTAGAAGGAAGGGATAAGTGAAACTGAAGCTCCTCCCCAAGTGGGAATGAGAAAAGAGAAAGGAAGAAGTAAGGGTGGCTCTTACGAATCAGCCCATATTTAGTAGGGTTAGGGGTTGGGGATCAGAATACATTATTGCCCTTGAAAATAATTAAAAGTCTTGCATTTTTGGTCTTCCCGCCTAGGTTCTTTCACTTGTGCCCCCCAACTTTGTATGATTTTCACCTACAAAATACACCACGTATACATTTACTATTATATGCTAAATAATCATATATAAATACTACTAAACCATACTTCTACTAAAAAATTAACACAAACAACACCTAACACTTTTCACATAATGGTTTTAGATGGGTGGTAAATTATACACATTTAGTCTGAGTTATCAAACCCCAAACTCTTAAGGTTTTGCTTGACTCGAGATAAATGAAGATAAGAAAAGACTACAAAAAACAAAAACAACAAACACAGAAGAAATAGAAACACATGACATAACACAAGATATTTACCACGAATACTAAACACTTTTGACATAAAAGGAAACACCTCCAAAAAAAAAAAAAAGAAAGTGGGAATGTTGAATTCCAGTATAATTGTCAAAAGTAAAAATAGGGTTTTAATTTAGGAAACTCCAAGTTCTCTCGCACCTCTTTATTTTCAAAAGTTAACACTAATTTTGATTAGAAAAATTACTTTCACAAGTGAAAAGGTAGTACAATACCAATTCAGAAGCAAGTTAATCTAGACCAAACAATTCAAGCTTCCAAAACTCGATCCAAGTAAGGAGATTTAGACCAAAAGATTTAGCAAGCGATATAATGTTGAGAGCAACTTTTTACTCCTAACTCAATAATACGAATTAGCCTATTTCAATGATCATATAGGACTTTTAAAACTTGTAATGTAGGTAAAGGTAATATGGAAGGTAAATTTCGATAAGAGTGACTTGAATCATTTTAGTCATGTCAACCAAAAATCTTGGACCAAACATCCTACTTACAAATTCCGAAAACCAACATTACTTAAACAAATAAACACTTTGAGGTGGTTGCCACTCGGTGTTTATTGAATTAGAGGATTTCGGTGATTTTTTTGATGCAGTCATGATCCTGTCTCTTACAACAACGCAATTTTCTCTTCCTTTCAATTCTTTTGTATTTTTTCTTTTCTTTTCCTTCTTTTGCTTTTTTTTTTTCTTGCTTTTCTATTCCACAACAACCATAACATAAAATATCATAACAAACATAACAATTAGAAAAAGGAAAAATATAAACTACGTTGAACTCTTGGCACAAAGACTTTTTCACGAACCATAATAAGAACAATAAATCACTACATTAAAGAAGTCAAAGTAATCAACAATGGTTAAGGTGATGTGTAAGAAGAGGATAAATAAAAGAAAGTGTTGACATGACTAAAATGATTCAAGTCACTCTTATCTTAATAAGGTTCTCATATTACCGTTATACACATCTAGATATGTATAGGAGATCAGGCTTAATCGGTTTTGGCCTAGATTATTTTTAAAGTTCAAGTTTCGTAAGTATGTCATAAAACGAAGGACTCACATTACATAACTATCGTCCCAAGTCAAACCCCATCAAAACCCACTAAATATCTGGTAAAATATAAGTTCAATTATAATAGTTAAATGATGGCCTAACTCATTTCCTACTTTACATAGAAATCACTTAAAAAATTTGAGGTGTGTAAATAAAAACAACTACTCTTTTTAAATTGACATTGGAAAAATTCTTACGAAAAAAGTAGTGTTTTAGATAAAAATTAGTAAGGATATTAAATATTTTTACAAAGTAGTTGAAATCATGATTAAATTTCAAGTATTAAATCCCATTTTTGGTCAAATCAACACATGAAGTTCAACCTATATTATACGTCCATTTTCAACTTCCCAAATACATACAAAAATACCATTCCCAAATAAACAAGATATATATATATATGTATATATATGTATATATATGTATACACCACCAAAATTTTTAATTTATTTCTAGTGATGAGTACAAACTTATCCAACCACTCACCAACTTACAATACATAAAAAATATATATATATAGTGCAAAGCATATAAACACATATAATAACTAAACATAATTCTAGTGAATGACTTTAACCTATACTTCGACAATAAAAAAACTCATGTAGATTATGGATGACATATTGCTTCAAAGAGACAGCCTCAACATGTGATAAACCGGTTTATATAAACGCACAATTCAATTAAACTCATAAGCCACGAAAGTTGTCTAAGAATCTGTCTCTTATACACATCTAGATGTGTATAAGAGACAGGAATTGTTTCGATTTTGATGAATGAAGGAAATAAACCGGTAAGGCAACCTCAAAGGAGATTGAATCCTACTTTAAAAGAGGTTGTGAGGAGAGAGGTTCTTAAGCTTTTGAATTTTACTATAATTAGTCTTAAAAGCCAATTAACAACCAAGAGTAGTTCAAATCTATGTCAAACAATCATATCATTTGGTCAAAAACAACTCAAGACTTAGTAAGTAAATTCTATCAACAACTAGAAATTCCATAACCAAATAGCAAACAAAATTCAAATTCATTAAACAATTCACATAACAATCACCTTTCATTTAAGAATATCAAAAAGTTATTTCACAATAATAAAGCATAAATTAAACTCAAGCATGTAAACTGAATTAAATGTAAGTAAACGAGAAAGTGAAGAAAGTGCTCTCCCTATTAATACCAAGGAGGCTTTCCAAGAATGTCAAAATCCTTTATGAATTTGGTCGATTGCTTAGAGACATTCGAAAATCAATATGCTAAAATAAAACTTCGAATAAGTAGATGTCCTCTCTTCCCTGTGTCCTTTAGAAAGATCCTTCTTTTCTACTCCTTGAGCCAGCTCTTTATCAACAAATACTCCGTAGGCACATCTTTGTACATGATGGTCATGACATTAGAAAATTCTTGTGGTTCTTCTTGGTTGCCTTTGTTCCACTGGAACTTTGCACATTGATCCTCAAAGTATCTATTTCCCTTTTCAATAGGTTGGAATGTTAGACTACCTTGGTATTTACCACCCATCATTCTTGTGAACTCAAAAAGTTGATTTTCTAGCATCTTTATGGATTTGGTTGAGGCTCCATGACAGTAACAATTATTTTCTCCAGTCTTGCCCTTGATTCTCTTTGATCTTCTTCGGTTGGTGAATCCTCCCACAAGATAGGTGGCCTTATTGATGTTGTAAAACTTACACCAAGAGGTTCTTCATAGTTTGCTTGACCACACTCACAACCAACCTATTCAAATGATCCTCTGTGATGGCCGTACCCACCAAACTTGAATTCATCCATAGTGTTTGGTTGAACCATGGGATTCTCTTAAGTAGTTCCCATCACCTTTTGTACTATTTCATTTAATTGAGTTTGAAGGTATTGTAGATGGTTGCTCATTTTCTACATGATGACTGCCATGTCTAAAAATACACGGACATCTAGTTATAGTAAAATACCTAAATCTACTAACTTTAACTAGGTGACAACCCGCAAGTATAAGGTGTCAAATAGTAGCTAGTGAAAGTAGTTATTATTCCCATGAGGAATGGTGTTCAAGTACCAATTATGTGGTTGGAATACTATTTGAAGGGTTTGATTAAGAAATGATTTTAACTAAACAATATTTAAAACTAAGAAATGATTGAAAGGGGGGAGAGGTTAGAGTTTATGTTGGCCAATTTCTTGGTCCATCTTGGTTGTCTTTGGTTAATTAGGTCAATTAAGTGATCCTATGTCCCAAAGTGGAGGTCGAAAAAATCACCTACACCTTTGAATATCAACTTCTATTCCCTTTCATGAGACCTTGTGACCCAAAACAATTCCTTCTCTCACCATGAAATGACATTTTTCCCAATTGAGAACTAAATTAGTTTCCACACACATCTTTAACACATTGGACAAATTTGCAAGACAATCATCAAATGAGCTACCAAATACACTAAAGTTATCCATGAAAATCTTTATGCTCTTTTCAACCATGTCATGAAAAATGGCAAACATACAACGTTGAAATGTACTTGAAGCATTGAAAAGTCCAAAGAGCATTCTCCTATATGCTAAGGTACCAAGTGGGCATGTGAAAGTTGTTTTATCTTGGTCTTCTGGAGAAATAACAATTTGAAGATAACCGGAATAACCATCAAGAAACAATAATATGCAAAACCGATTAACCTCTCAATCATTTGATCAATAAAAGGCCCAAAGGAAAATGATCCTTTCGAGTGGCTTCATTCAACTTTCGAAAATCAATGCACATTCGCCAACCCATAACCAATCTAGAGGGGAGGAGCTCAATGGTTTCACTTATGATAACGGTAATACCCAAATGTATTTTTCTTGATATGTGTTTATATGCCTGTCTCTTATAATCTCATCTCGATGTGTATAAGAGACAGATTCCTTCATCATCATCTTGATTTGGCACAATGGACTCCAAGACCTCTTTCTCTATTGAGAAATTCTCCATTGCATTATCATGATCAATATTAGCACTTTGAACACTCCCTAAGGCATGAGATTTATTGAAGCTCCCAAGTCACATAACTATTCTATGGAATTTGAACCTGAACTCTATTTATATTACGATTCATTATTTCTATCCCGTTGGATTTCTTTTTTATTTTAGCATATTGATATACGCCTAGCCTTTTTTTTATTTATTTTTTTATATCTTTTCATAGACGAATTCTGTACATTCTCACACCTAGAATTTACATATACAACATATACCGCTGTCATGGGGGCAATTCTTAACCACTGAGTTATTTAGATTGATATGTAAAAATAAAAATTGGGTTGCGCTATATATATGAAAGAGTATACACATCTAATGATGTATTTGGGAAATCGCATGGTCTGGTCGAGATCGCGATCTAGCCTGATCTCGAGATCGCGATCTAGCCTGATCTTGAGATCGCGATCTAGCCTGATCTCGAGATCGCGATCTCAGATTTGGTATCATGATCTCCACTCGGTGCAAAAAAAAGCCTTTGCAAAATGATCAGTTTGGAGTTGAGATCGCGATCTCGACCAAATGACCATTCTACTCTCCAAAAGTTTGAGTTTGAGATTGCGATCTCGAGCTCAACTTCTGCAAAGTGAATTTTTCACACTTAGCCAAAATTGCTCCACTCTTGATAACTTTTCTACATTTGCAAGGACAACCTACAAACAAAAAATTCACAAGTTAGGATGACAATTTTCACTCATTCTTTAGCACCATTTATTCAACTCAAAAAATCAACTTTTTTATTTTTTCTAAATTCTAACCTAATTCAAACCAATTTACTCAAAATGAAGCCAATTAAAATCAAACCAAAAGAAAGCAATAACAACTAAATTAAAGACTTGGGTTGGCTCTCAAGAAGCACTCTTTTATAGTCACTAGCTTGACTAAGGCATGACCCTCATTCTTGTGTTAATCGGACTGTTTCTCGTACACACTAGATGTGTATAAGAGACAGGGTTAAAGAGACAGCCACTATTAACTCTTAAAAGCTCCTAAGAAGATTTTATTTCCACCGTTCCATGAGAAAAGGTTTGTGTACTTCAGAGGGACCACTCCATATTGACTTAAGCTTTCCCAAAAATAACTTGAGCCTTGAATTATAAAGGACAACCAAATCAGATGTGTTTAAATTTTCCATTGGATGTGCTTGTCATGCCATGCCTTTGTCTTTTCCTTATAAATTAAAGAATTTTCAAATGCCTCCCTCCGAAATTCAGCTAACTCATTCAAATCAAACATCCTCTTTTCATATGCTTCTTATAACACATCTGCATTCAAGGCCATAATTACAACTTGGCCTAATATGCCTTATGTTCAAGTTCCTTTCAATCATGCTTTTCCTTACACAATACGGTAAGGAGACATGCCTATGGGGGTCTTAAATGCCGTACGATAAGCCCACAAAGTGTCATCTAACTTTAATGCCCAATCTTTCCTAGCATTATTCACCGTGTTCTCTAAGTTTCTCTTCAATTCTTGATTTGTATAAGAGACAGATCTTCCTTTTTTGTGGGTGATAATTTTTACATGCTGGTTCTGTTTCACCCATTGATGGTTATTCCGGTTCTTTGCCTTTCTTCATCCCTTAGCCTGTGAGGAAATGGCACATTGACATGCTTTGGCTCATGATGCTTATGATCCTTGCCTTCATTGCTTTGTGAGTTGGGCATGGTAGACTCATTCATCATTTTGTCTTGCCCATTTGAAGACTCCCATTTTTCTTTCTCTTCATCCTTTTCCCTTTCTTGTTCTCCATTCTTCATTGAATTTCTCCCAACTATTTCTTTCAACTCTTTACCACTCCTAAGGGTAATAGCCTTGCACTGCTCCTTAGGGTTTGTAATGGTGTCACTCGGGAAAACTCCTAAAGGCCTCTCATTATTTAACCTTGCCAATTGCCCCAATTGAATCTCTAAATTTCTTGTCGAAACCTTCAAATTCTCATAATCTCTTTTATGCTCTTCCATTTTCCTATCCAATTCTCTTCTCAAATACTCGGCTTGTCTTTTCCCAACCTTCTTCACCCAAATTCTCTCTAGGAGCATATTGATCATGATACATGGGTTGGGAAGAATTTGCATAATGGAAAGGAGGTCTTTGTTGTTGGTTTTGAAATGAAGGGTTGGGGAAAGATTGATATGAGTTGGGTTTAAAATTTCTTTGATGTGGCGGTTGATAAGGTCTAGGTGAGGAACTTGAGGCTTGAGCGTGTTGGGCATTTTGAGGTGGGGGATTTGGTTGGTAAGGAGGATTGGATTAGTTGTTGGTGTTACTCCATGAGAAATTTGGGTGATTTCTCCAAGAAGGATTGTATGTGTTCCCATAAGCTTGGATTGGTTCCTTGGAAATGATGATTGATTAGCCACATAATTGATTTGCTCATTAGCTCTATATTGCATCTAGATGTGTATAAGAGACAGCTGCATGGCCGTCTCCACAAAATCACATGTCATGCTTTCATTGTGCTTGAACTGTCTCTTATACACATCTAGACTGTGTTTAAGAGGTTCCCCAACGCTCTTTGCCATGTTATAAATCATATTCACGAACATGCTTTGTTGGGCCGAAAGGGCATCTTGCATGTTTAGATTCAACGCTCCACTATTTGCATTGGCTTGATTAGCTTGGTGTTGAACCACCAGTGGAGTTATCGGTCCATGAGAGTAGTGGTTGTATGCCATCCTATTCAACAACTCTTGAACTTCTTCCGGAGTCTTATATGAGATAGAGCCATCGGCGGAGGCATCTACGATGGATTTTGTCTCATGAAGTAAACCATTATAAAAGGTTTGATTTGAAGCCACAAAGGAAAGACGTGATGAGGGCATTTTGTTAGCAACTCTTTGAATCTTTCCCAAGCTTCCCTTAAGCTTTCACCAACATCTTGTTTGAACGATGTAATTTCATTCCTTAATTTAATGGTTCTTGCGGGTGAAAAGTACTTCGCCAAGAACTCTTGAGCAAGTTGGTTCCAAGTGGTGAATGTTCCTTGGGCATGGGATTGCAACCATGTATATTGCTTTACGTAATACGAAGAGACAGGAAACACCCTCATGTAATACATCATTATTGTATACTCTTTCATTATATAGCTTGAATGTGTCCATACACATCAAAGGTGTGTACAAGAGACAGTTATACACATCCCATTTGTACACATTTTGAAGATGTATACCTTCTGGAGATTATACACATCTTGAAGTGCCAAGATAATTCCACAAGATATCCAACAAACATAAAAATTCACAAAATTAACAACTAAACTAAACTAAACTAAAGTGCTTAATCTACACAACTCGTAAAGCGTTTGATATTCCCAAAAACCAAAGACAATCCCCAGCAACGGCACCAAAAACTTGATTGCCTCGTTAGGTAGAATTCAACTTTGAAAGGACAAACAAACAATAATTAACCACACTAATTTACTATATTCTACCTAACTTCCGCAAGTATACAGAGTTGATAGTGGTATCACATGAGTGGGTATAACAAGACCGCAAGTATACGGAGTTGATAGTGGTACAAGATGAGTAGGTATAACAAGATTTACGGATATTTCTGCAGTTAAGCAAACTCAAACAATGGATGATGAAACTATTCTAATAAAAACCATAATTAAATGAAAGCAATGAAAACTTAATTTTAAGCTAGATTGACTAAAAAGCAAGTAAGTGAAAATAACCAATTACGATATTAAGAAACTAGTTAATCTATTCTAGTAAAAGCAAGTTGTAAAAACACTTAAGTCTAATTGTAAATTAACCAAATTAAGTCTCAAATTAAATCAAGCAAATTACCCAATTAAAAGGACTACAAATTAGGAACCTTTTAGAATAGTTTATGCTGTCTCTTATACACATCTAGATGTGTATAAGAGACAGAATTTAACTTATCCATAGTGTCCCCATTTTGGATTTTGATAAAAATAGAAAGCCCACTAGGAATTAACTAGAAATTAATGCAAGAAATTGAGAAGAAATAAGGAGTTAGTAAAAAAGTCAAATGCCTTATTGAATTGCAAGCAAAGAAATTCTAACTAAATTAGACTAGAAAGTCAAGTTCTCGGATTTTCTCTATCCGAATTACTTGGCAGATTAACCCATTACGATTATCTGTCAAAATTCGAACTTGACAAGAAATTAAAGGAAGATCTAAGAGACAATTAAAGAGAAAATTCTATTAAATAAGAAAACTTGGGGTTCAGATGATATCCTAAACTATCCTAAAATTTACTAACTATCTATTACTAATTCTACTTACTTCAGTTCCTATTTTTTAAGTAGCTTAAATAGTGTAGTGTTACACAAGGCTCCTTACCAACCAAATCCCCCACCTCAAAATGCCCAACACGCTCAACCCTGAGTGAGTCACAAGACCTGCAACAAAGAAAGTTTGAGATCGCGATCTTATACTCTAATACATTGACATTTTCCCGAGTCGAGATAGCGATATGGAAAGTTTGAGATCGCGATCTCGACTCTTTCTTTATTGCAATTTGGTACTTTGAGCTTCGTTCATTCCAGCTTCCAATTCTAATTTTTGACCTGCATAATATTAACACCATTAAGCAATTAATTAAGCTAGAAATTTAATAAAAACTTATCGTATTTAATCAAGAATGGAAATTCAAATTCTTATGAATGAAATTAACTAAAATTTTCAATTACTTAATTTGAAGTTCGGGATTTAAACTATCAAAATGCTATGGAAGCTAATTTAGAGTGAAAGAACTCTAGTTTGTTAGAGTTATCAATCTTTCCACAGAAATTAGAGATATGAATCTATCAAACACAATTGCAAATTTCATAAAACTAATTTAAGCGAACTATTATTTGAGATGGTATAAGTAAAAAGAATGATTTATGTACGTAATTAGTTAAATATATAAAACTAAATAAAAGCTTTGAAAGAACTTATCAAAACTAAAATAAAGCAACGATAAGGAAATTGATTTATCCTAACTACCAACTATGAGATAATTTAGTCGTATTAATTCATTCTCTCCTCTTAAGATAGCCAAATTAATCCTTCTCTTGAACCCATTAATTGGTACACATCTAATTCGGAAGTATTCTTTTGAACAACCAATAAATTTTCCATGATATACATTATCATGCTCTCATTTTCAAATTAATTCAATATCCAACTGAATAAGAGACAGATCTGGGCCCACTAAAGGAGCAATTGAATATAATTAACTAAAACCCTAATTTAAATCTACCATATGTGCGAGAATTTAATCAAGAACAAGAATTTAAATTAAAGGATTGAACCTGTTCAAAAGAATTATTCAAGGTAGAAAAAGGCTACATCAATCCCTAACTAGTAAATCTAATCCATAGATAAAGAAAAGAAAAACATGGGATTGAAATAAGACATCTTCATTAAATTAAATAAAGCAATATAAATGCAAACACGTTGAAGACTGAACATTGCATTAAAAAGGGTTACGCTTACTGATATTGAACCAATTTTCATATGAATGCCGCGGCAACTTTGCAGAAAGCTTGCAACGAAACACAATGGCGTTAAGTTCAGACATCATTTCTTAATAACTCAGCCCTACTTCTCATTCTTCTCCATATATTCATTCCTCCATCTGTCTCTTATATCACATCTAGATGTGTATAAAACACATCTTGATCCATCACATGTGTCTCTTATAGACATCTATAAAACATAGACCAAATCACACAAACACACTCTAATAGTAACCAAATCAAATGCCAAAATGAACTGAAAATAACTCTATTTCAGAGAGTTATGACACCCTTAACCTTGTCTTTTGCTAGTCCCAAGAAAACAAAATTGAAACAATTAAGACATAAAATATGATGCGAGTAAAAAATCTCTTCATAATCCACAATGGAAGTAACAAATGTTATCCAAGTAATGAATAAAACAACCACGAAGTTCATCTAGATGTGTATAAGAGACAGGTCTTTGATAGTGGTTGATGTAAGTATGGGGGAGCTTGTCAAGCTACACATCTAGATTAAGTTTAATTGCACATAACCTATCACAGACCTCATGAATTTTGAAGAACAACGGACAACACTATCAATACAAATGCTTCATCCCCAACTTTGCTAATGCACTCTAACTCAAACCAAAGATCAGCATAGGACTTTCCAAACTTGTATTATAGGCTAATGTAAAATTTGGTAGCATAAACTGAATAAAATCACCTTAGACAAAGAGATCAAATAATAACCATGGACAAACAATAGTTAAATCACAGGGTCCCATCTCCCAACATAATTTTACTTTAAAGAATGTAGCACACATTTATATGCTTCAGAGCTATTAGGCTAGAATCATATCTTACTTCATTTCTTCATGTATTCATCTTTTTTTGTCCTTTTTTCTCTTTCCTATCTTTCTTCAGTTTCTTTCGTCCATTATGTGATTTTACTTTACTTGTATTGCTTCCTTTCAAGCACTTGTTATACCTACTCATCTTGTACCACCTGTCTCGAGTTAAAAAAAATCTCAAATAAATGCCCAATAAGCACTCAATACTCATAGACAAAAAAGTACACAACTCACCAAAGCACTGGAAAATTTTGCACACTCAACAAAGAAAAATAATGTTACATATCAAATAGATCACAAACCAAAGCATCCTATACACATGAATAATCCTCAAATTCAAAACCTAGCAACAATTGAAACATATGTAAACCGTTTGAGGAATATAAAAGTGATTGTAAAAATCAAAGGAAATAGACGACTACAACTTCCCCAACCTATACCAAACGTGGACACTATATCCAATATAAATTAGGTGAGTCATTTAATCAACCAATTTCTTTTATTTGTCATTTCTTTATTTAGAGCTAGATAATGTATAAAATTATCAAAAAATCAAAATTAGTAACCAACCCTCTACAATACTTTAGGCAAACAAGGTATAGAAATCCTGAAGGCTTCTTGATAAGCTCATAAATGTAGTATATTTTATGTGTTGTTTACCTCCCTGTTTTAATGTAATTTGAGCAAGAATTGAGTAATTATGAGATAAAATAGTTTATTTTGAGGTCTGAACCTGTCTCTTATACACATCTAGATGTGTATAAGAGACAGCTTTTGCAGCGCCTGAGTGCGATTTGTAGAATGCTACTATAGTTGGCACCTAGGAGTAAGCTTACAGGTGCGACAGCCGCTATAGGCTTAAAGCCGCGACATTTTCCCTACTTATCATCCCAGAGCCGCAAAACATTAAAAATATCTATAAATACACCAAGAGAAGGAGAGGAAACAATAGATAATCATCAGCCATCATTAGTTTCTTAGGTTTTCAATAGTTAGAACGATAATTCAACCTTAGGTTAGATTTTCTCAAGCATTCAAGCTAGGATTTTGTTTTCTTGTTAAGAATTCAAGACTCGACGATCAACGACATTTGTTTTTGCTACAATTCTTGAGTTTGATTTATTTTTATGCAATTTAATTTTTGTTCTTATTGCTTTCTTCTTCCTTAATTATCATTCTTGTTTTATCGTTTTTAAAATTCTTAATTGCTTCCGTAGTTTAGTAGTTAGGGTTTTATTAAATCGTTTTTAATTGCTTTTATAGACTAGACTAATTTAAATTCTTGTTCTTGATTAAATTCTCGCACATAGGGTAGATTTAAATTAGGGTTTTAGTTAATTATATTCAATTGCTTTTAGTAAGGTCAGAATTTTATATTCTTGTAATAGGCTTTATTTTAATTTCTTGTGATTAAATTTAGTTCAAATTTAGTTAAAAACTCCCGATTAATTTGTCTAACTAAGAATAGATTTGTGAACCTAGTAATTGTTCCAATAATTCTCGTGAAAACGATCTTTACTCATCCTATGTACAACTTCACCTCGTATACTTGTGAGTGTGTGGGAGTTGATTAGAATAATTAAGGTTTCTATTACTTGTTCATTGTTTTCAAAACCTAATCAATATTCTACCGAACACTTCTATCATGTGATTTATGAGTCTTTTATAAGTCATATCCTCAAGACTTAACAGATAACATTAAATACTTCAATTGATCACATAGATTATATAAATTTAGCATATTTTCCACTATATGATCACATAGCATAAGCTTTAACATCATAAATTCATTTAAGCACTCTATATAAGCTTATGCTCTAAATCATTGAAAAGTTATGAAATTAAAACAAACTCAAAAACTAAAGTAAACTCTATTAGATGGACATTAACATATCTAGATTCGTAGCCTCATCATCTATCTCCAGCTATGCACTGTACCATCATCAAATCTTAAACAAGTAGGTGGCATAATAGGAAGAAAAGGCATGGTGTCAATGCCCAAATATGTCATAGTAGCTCACTGCATCACCTCTAGAGGGAATGTAGCTTCATCTCAATCATTTGAGATGAAGATAAGAGATTGCTTTAAGAGGATGATGTCTATAAGATGTCTTCCAAAACTTTTGTTATTTATGTTCTCAGTATTTACATTGTTGATGTGCTGAGCTAGAAAGAAATAAGCAGTCATAAAGTACAGCCACACCGTAGCCTGCAGCGGAAAAGATCTCCTGTCAAAAGTCTTCGGCCTGCGCGACCCCCCAATAGTCATTGCTCACGAAAACCCTTTAGATTTCGAAGAAATCTAGTGATAATAGGATGGCCAATAGGTGTGGTTGCCAAGTACTAGCCATACTCATTCTGCTCTACCAGTTGGATCTACTAAATCTGTTACTAACAGATTTTGTAGTTTAAGAAACCCAGACACCCATAATTGTGACCACCCTATCCTGTCCCCTGGTAGTGTTGGAGTAAAACTCACACACTAGAGATAAAAGCCTGAACTGAATAGAGTGCCAAAATAAGTCCAATGCCATCTAGTAAGCTCTGCCTGGAAGTAATCCCTGTTAGGAACAAACTCTTCCCAACTTTCAACAAAATCAAATACCAACTCAGCCATGATCAGACTATCTAATAATCTCTGATATCGAGCAATATGCATCCCGCGATATAAATACATCATATTCAAACTGCTCCATCGGTCTAGCACCTCTCGCTCTGTTAGACATAATCAACATGTGTACCAAGAGATAGTAGTTCAACAACATGAAAGGAGATCGACTAGATGGCATTGGACAAAAGAGTCTCTTGCTCAATCAGTTCATTAAAATGATCAAAAACCCCAAATTCAATGACAAAACTTTAAATGTGTCTCTTATACACAAATAGATGTGTATAAGAGAACAAATCAATCAATGTATAGCACAATAAAACTACTGACAATCTCATTCAACCACTTGAATCAACAAATTTCAAAGCATTGAAATTTGGCCAACAATAATTTCATTTCGAAACCATCTAGCAAATCGGAAATGGGTGATGAAATGTACTCTTGAACACTTACTTGTGATGATTAGAAGAAGTTATAATTAAAATCAATCCCGTTAACAACCAAAATCAAAATTCCCAATTTGGCTGTGACCACTAATTTCCTTCAATCCGAAGGTACAAGCTTCAGTTGCTATAAAAAATCAGTGATGTAGATGTGCTTGAAAAGAAGATTAGAAGTCATAAATTGCAAGAAGATGTAACTAAGATCAAAGTTCTTAATGTTGTTTTGAAAAATATAGCAACTGTCGCGGCTTTAAGCCTACTCGGCTCAACACCACAACACTTCTCATAGAGGAAAACAGAACACCACGACTTATCATTTAAGGCCTAATTTTTTATCTTACTTGTAGATCTTATAGTATAAATTAAATATTATATAATTTATGACATTAATTAATATAAGAAAAATTTTATAAGATTTAATTTTAAGTAAAATTTATAAGTAAAACTAAAAATGGATGACCTTACTAAAAGCAATTGAATAGAAACTAATTAAAACCGATAATTATCAATCTACCCTATCACTCAAACTGTCTCTTATACACATCTAGATGTGTATCCAGACATTCAAATTGGTTACATGAATGCCAGGACTTTGGAAAATATTCATGTTCATAATGTCGTGGCTTTCTTTCCTATAAGCACATTTTCAAATTATTTTCTTTACACCACTCATGGACACTCTCGACCATTTTTAATACACTTAACACACAATCATATTGAACATAAAAACAACTACCAGCTAGTAACTAACATAATTTACTTAAATTAAAACACATCAAAAGTTAACAAGATAGGAGTAGTTCTAATTTATAGTCATTAGCTTGACTATCAACCTAATTTACTGAATATCAGGTAAATTAGTGGTAGGAGACCTATCTACTCCTTCAGTATTATACTGTTCCATTGGAACTCATTTAAACTTACCTAAGATTGCCAAGGCGAATTTACTTTTACATTAAGATCTGACAAAAATTCAACATGTATTGTTGTACCTTGGTCATTAATATTAGAACACGTACCAACATCAAATGGAATACCTCTAGATGTGTTTAAGAGACATACATCTTTAGTTGAGCACACTTGTAAATTTATCATGTCTTCTTTATCATTCAGCAACACTAAAGCTTGCCATTTGGAACATCAATCACTGCCCTACTAGTAGACAAATTGGTCTTTCTAGAATCAGAGGCATCTCACCATCATTATCCATGTCAAAAATAACAAAATTAGCTGGAAAATTAAATTTATCAACTTGCACAAGAATGTCTTCAACAACTCCGTATGAACTGCTAGTGGATTTATCAGTTAACTGTAAACAAAAAGATGTTGGTTTAATATCTTTCATCCCTAATTTCCTACACATGGATATTGGCATTAAAGTAATACTTGCTCCTAACCACATAATGCTCTATCAAAATAAAAATAACCAATTTGCAAGGTATAAAGAAATTTCTTGGATCTTTAAGTGAGGAGGAAAAGTTTTTTGAAGCGTGACCCTACACTCTTCAGTCAACATTACTGTTCTATTCTCTTTAATATTCTTTTTATTTGCAATAATATACTTCATAAATTTATAAAGCATAAATGTGAATATACTCCAACATATCTGCAAAAGGAATGATAGGATTGCCATCTTATTAACAAATTAAAAAATTGCAAAAACTGCAAATTTAGATGTCATTTTCACAAGTGCGTTAGAAAAGGAATAATAACTCCCTTAGGAAGTTCAACATATCCATCTGCATCACTTTCCTTCCTTTATATAGGAATTATATACTTTGGAATATTGTCTTGCTGATCAAATACACCCCATGAACAAGGTTTCCTGGAACATCATCATTAACTTGAACTAGTTCAACCATCCCTTATTGTTCTACTACCTTGCCATTTCTTAAGATAACAGCGGTCACCTGCTCCTTAGAATCATTCACATGATTAACTGGCAAGTCACCTTAATTCTTATCAGTCACGTGCTTTGACAATTTACCTAATTTGACTTCCAGATTCCTGATTGAAGTTTTTCTCTCAGTTTCCAAATCCTGTATAGAATTCCTCATCTCAGTCATGAACTTAACCATCATTTCTTCTAGATTCGATCTCCTTTCATGTTGTTGTATTGGAGGCACTTGAATATGTTGAAAATTCATTCGTGGATGTTGTTGATGTGGATTGCTCCTAGAAAATTAGGATGATCTCTCCATCCCACATTAAAATAATTGAAGTATTCATTCCTGTTAAGAGCATTATCAAAACTAAATTGACTACTATTAATTACTCTGCACTCATGATTTGGATGATTTGCCCCACAAAATTCACAAACAATAGTAGTTTTGATGTTCAAATTATCAAGTGTGTCATTCAATGCTTTCAACTAAGCAGCAACATCAACTATTTGCTCCAAACTAGAAACTCCGATAACTATTCTCGGTTGTGACCTTTCATCAGACCATTAGCATGCATTCATCGCCATTTCTTCCAACACCTCGTAAGCCTTCTACGGTGATTTCTTCATGATAGCTCCACAAAAGTATCACCAACTAAATTCCTTGTTGGCGAACGTTGTTACACTAAAATTTTCACAAAAGGAAGCAGTAAACACGGTATTGGGCATGAAGTGGTCAACTAACCACCCACTGCCCACTTTACCCACATTTACTAAGTGTCAGGCATTAGATGCCCATGTAAAATTTTCTAACTAGCCATTGTGGCCAACAAACATTACATGAGGCCATTAACCTCACTTTTATGTGCATAGCATGTGGGGGTTAAGAATTCTATATATTGGCCAATCGGGAAAGCTAAAAAATGAAGATAGGTCAATCGAGAGAACTATTGAGGAGACCAATTCAGAGAGGAAGTGGGGAGGCCAAAACATAACTTTTCAACATGAAAGCAACAGACAAAGAAGAGTAAAATCTATTAGAAAAAGCATTAGTTCAAAGAAGGAAATAGTTTAGGAACCAATAACAAAATAGTTTCCCTAGTATACAATAAAAGATTGGAGAAGATCAAGTAATTATACCGCAGCTAAATATTGGTATATGCCCTTCTCCTATTATTTATTTGTGTTTCTGATATTTTATTCTTGGGGTCTCTAATTAAATTGGTGTTCATTGTTTAAATCTATATAAGATTAGATGTGTCTAATAAGAGACAGCTGTTGAGACAGGATCCAAGTATTTATATTTGTTTCCTATGTGAAGAGGAAATTAAAATTACTCTTTTTGATTTTCCTTAACAAAATAAATCTCCTTCCCGTTTTACTATGAAATTGGTGTCAAAGTGATTTATTTGTCTTAAAAAAGTAACACACCTCTGATGTTGTAATTCCCTTTGGTTGCTAAATCTCATTTGCTATTCTAGTGAAGATTTCACAATCTTTTATAGATAAAAAATAAAATATTTTGATTTTTGTTTCCATCTACGCACTAAATGAAAATTAGATTAAGCTGTTCTTATACAATTAGATGTTCAAGTTAACTTTTTTCCCCTTAAATGATAAGATGTCTCTTAAACATCTTGATGTTATAATTTGAGGTTCAGGGCACTAAGGTGATAAATTTAATTTATCACCTTAGTATACTATTTCTAGATGTGTATAATGATGTCAAATTTTTCGTTCAAGGCATTAAATTAAATTTTGCCTATCTATTAATTATTTAAGGTACTAAATTAAATCAATTGGTTTTAGTGCCCTAAAGTGCCTTATCTTGTCAAAAATTACCTTTTATGGCACAAAATTAAATTGATTGGCTTTATTGCTAAAAAATACCTTTTAAGGTATTAAATCAAACCAATTGGCCTTAGTACCCAAATTTGCCTTTCAAGGCACCAAATCAAATCAATTGGCTAAGCGCCTAAATTTACCTTTGAAGTTATTGAATTATATTAACTGCCTTAGCGCCTAAAAACTTTCTTTTAAGGAAATAAATTAAATTAATTAGTTTTAGTGCCAAAATTACCTTCTATGGTAATAAATTGACCTTAGTGTCCAAAATTGCCTTTAATGCGTTATATTAAATCAATTGGTTTTAGTGCCCAAAATTGCCGTTTAAAGCATCAAATCAAATTAATTGACTTGATGCCCCAAATTACAATACAACAACATGAAATTTATCTGTCTTTATTATTGCATTCTTTTTAATATAATTTAATTTGATGCATTACGAAAGGCTCTTGTGTCTTACTCACCTTTTATTTAAATTAAAATTAAAGATACAATTAAATTGTGACTTTTATGTCTGTCTCTTATTCAAGGCATCTAGATGAATATTAAATTTAATTAGTATCCAAATTTGAATTCATGTAAATCTAGTTCTTGAATCAAGAGACAAGGCCATAATTATTTCAATGTCAATTCTCTCAAAAGGTTAAAAAGAATTGATATTTAAGAAATTGTAGTTTGTCCAGAACTACGTGTGGTTTAATTCCAATCTGGATACGTCAAAAACCCCTCAAAAGGATTCAACCGCGAGAATTACAAAATGTATTATTTGGTGGAGTTTTTCTATGAGCTAAAATTCCACTAAATTAAAAAATAGATCAAATTTAAGTAACCTGTCAAAAGTTCAAAATGGTTTTGAATTAATTCATTTTTTGATTAAATTCAAAATAAATACTCCAAATACAAGTGAATTTTTGTTCACACGAACTACGTAAGATTTGATATAATGGGGATGTAGTCAGCCTAAGTATATTACGTAGGTACAACCCCAAAAATAAATATTATATAAATCCCCCTATTCTTGTTTATTTAATTAGAAGTCAAATTAAGTAATTGACAATTAGAATAAAAGTATCGCGGTTGAATCCTTTTGAATGGTTTTTGACGTAATATCAGAATGGGTTAAACCTGTCTCTTAAAACATCTAGATGTGTATAAGAGACAGGACCTACCCATTTGAATTGAGAATTTAATTCACAAAAATATTATATTTTTGCTCAACATGGATTTTGGCATGCCCAATAGGACCCATTCTCCTTCATCATAATTGTTTAATTGATTAATTTTATCATGTTTGAGATGGCATCGAAAATCGTGATTCATTTTTGTGAGTTTCCAAGCACCAAGCAAGATGTGTATAAGAGACAGATTTGGTTCTGAGGTGAAAAAGAATCTTGCTCGACCACAAAAGTGGCTGTCTCTTATACACATCTAGACCGCCATAAGTAAGCAGGGAAAAGGGATAGCCCAACTCTCAGGCGATAAAAGGATCCCATTCCAACCACCAAAATCGTCATGGAGCGAAAGAAACTTACCCCACTTATGACTACCAATGATGCTAGGAGGCAAAAAGAAAGCACTCCGACCACTAAAGTTAGAAAGGATAAAAAGAAATCTGCTCCATATGCTAGTGCCAAGGTTGCTATGGGCAAAGAAGATCAACTCAACTGCAGCGCAAAAGTTGTTAGGTGACGAGATCGCTCCATTCCCAATCACCAAGACCGTGAGGGATCAAAGAAAGGTGTTCCTTATTCTAAAGTCACTAATGAGGAAAAATAAATGTTCCAAAAATGACATCATACAAAGAGTATTAAAAAATTACTTTGACATCAAAAGGTTAAAATAAAATTGTCCCAACTATAAATGCTCGTATTAAGCAAGGCAAAATAGCTCAGGTAGGATAGGCGAACCCTATTGAAAAGTGGTCTCGTATGTCTATTTTTGCTAAGTCAAACAAAGACTAAGTTGCCATTAATATGGTAGATGAAGGTCAACATCAAACCCAAGCAAATTAGTTTTGGTTTAACTGTGAAAAATAGATTGTCATCATTCTTTTCAATAGCAACTGTCTCTTATACACATCTAGATGGGTATAAGAGACAGGGATAAGCAATAATACCTAAAAGTTATGGGTATTTCTGCTATTGAATAACAAATTCAAGAATTGAAAAGGAAGATAGCTGAAAAAGAAGTTGAAATAGCTGCTTTGGCTGCTTAAGTTGCCAAACACGTAAGCACGTACAAGTCCGTGAAATTGGTCAAAACTCAACTATACCTCTTACCCGAGATGATATAAAAAGTTTGATATTCAAGGGAATAAAGGAGTTTCAAGTATCTTTTAATCATCCTATACTTGGATATCGTAAGCCATATCCCTTCTTATTATAACAGATACACTATCTCTCCAATTATCAAAAAATAAAATTTGAAAATTTAGCTGCGGTAAATCAATGGCTCGCCACAAGAACGAGCTCCGTTTTATTTGAGGCTATTATGAATCAGCTCAAGTTGATTCCTTGTTGTTTTGACAATTGTGCAATCTCTTAAGGATCTGTCTTTTATGGTACATCTAGATTACAACCTTGATCAATCCATACTTGAGATGACATGAAAAGAGCCTTTCTCGCTCAATTTGTGTGATATAAGAGACAGATTTTTATCGTTGGTCAGCCAAGTCAACGATAAAATCCAAATGAAAATGTCATTGATTTCGTTACAGTGGAGAAATTTGAATCTCCAATGCTTGAAAATTTAATGAACAATCTTCTATTAAAATGTGCTACAATAATTTGTTCCCAAAATTGCAATGTTTGTTGGCACTAGTGAACCTGAAACATTTGAAGCATTTGTTTCAATTGCTTTGAATGTTGAAAGAAAAATTTGCCCTAATAAGAAACCACATTGAAAAAAAGGCCAGGTTACTTAAATTTGACCTATTTTTTAATTGCGAGAAAAGTGAATCAATGGCGATGCTTGTCAAAACCAATTACCTTTTTTGGTAATGGCCAAAAAAAAAGAAAAAAATGTAAAGTACACTTCCAAAATCAAGTTGTAGATTAATGAAAAGAAAGTTAATAGCATTACCTAAACAAAAGTAAAGCTGACGTTGAATTTAAAAAAAAAAAAGAAAAAGAACTAATGATCCAAAATATATTCACCCTATTGAGATTTTTATCCAATCCTCAATTGATAAGAGTGCTCTTTAGCTCAAAAAGAAAGAACAAGAGTCCTATTGAGCACAAGTCATTTGATCAAATAAGTAATTGTTACTTTGATTGGATGTTCTCAAAAAAAATCTTTGACAATAAAAAGTATTTTTGGGGTGATGAAGACTTAAGTCTATCACCTTGAAAATTTTAGACACATTTTAATGTGTAAAGAGATAGTCCTTACCCAAATCAANTTTATTTTTGGGGTTGTACTCAAACTAATATCAAGTGGTTAAACTAATTAATATTCAAAAAAAACAAAAATCTTCCATTTCATTTTCTAGTGGTTAAAAATATCCACCAAGGCACTTTCAAGTGAAGAAAAAACAATCCCACAATACAATAGTGCTGAAAAAGAAAAAACTCCACTTATCATTCAAGTAGTTAAACTGATTAATTGGTCAAAAAGAAAAAAGAAAAATACTTTCCGTTGCATTCTCAAGTTGTTAAACTGCAAATGTTTCAAAGGAAATCCACCAACACATTTCCATTGATTAAATCGACCGATTACTTTAAGCAGATCCACCAGTTTTTCAAGTGGTTAAACTAATTAATGGTTCAAACATTTATCACATGAATTCTTGAAAAAGTTGTAAGAGTTATGTGATTGTTGCACTATTTTATAGTATAGTGCAAATTTATAAAAAAGCAAAGTGCCTATTTGGTCACTCAACTATGCCCCGGTTGTCAATTTAGTTACTAAACTTGTTAGGTAGCAAAAAATGTCACTAAGCTATTAAAAATACATTTTCGTGGTCACTCTGTCAATTTGAGACATTAACTCTCCATTAATCAACACATGTGCATGTCACATGTAGCTCATGTGGGGCATTTTTATCCAACTACAATTAACTAACATTAATAAAAAAAAATTTTGGGGTGAAAATTAGATGACAAAAAACAAGTACAAATTAAAAATGAGGTCTTACTAGAAGAAACAAAAAATTTTGGGTACAAACTTAAATAATTTTAATTTATTAAATTTACAAATTGAGCCCCTAACCATCTTTATCCCCTATCACCACCCTAACATCTCCCCATTTAACCCCTTCTCTCCCATCCTGTCTGTGCCCATTCCTCCCAACTAAGCCCGGCTATCCCCATCCCTTCCTTACCCCCAAACACCTCTCTCCTCACACCTCTCCCCACTCCTCTCCCACCCCAAACCCGCCATCCCTATATACACCCCTCACGGCTGTCTCTTATTTACACATCTAGATGTGTATAAGAGACAGGAGTTACCCTTCGTGTATAGGAGACAAGATTATATTCTCCTGTCTCTTATACACATCTCAATATTGTCAATTGATCTCCTGCCTCTTATACACATCTAGATGTGTTGCCAAGTTTAGTGATCAAATTGATAACCGGAGCATAGTTGAGCGACCAAATAGGAACCAACACGTTATAAAAATAATGAGACAAAGCTGCTAAGCCTTTAAAATTGATTTGAGGTTAAAAAATACAAATGCAACCTAAGTGCAGCTAGGCTAAAGTCTCAAAAATTACATGGGCTTATAGGCAACAAAATTGAGTGCAAAGATCAATCGAAAAAAATGTTACTTCATCGAAGGTCTTGAAAGCACACCCAAAAAAAAAAGAAAAGAAAAACGAACAATGCATATGTTAAGCAAATGTTATTTTTTTCATGTACAATGCTCGAGGGGGCAATTGTTGAACTAAAATTTTAACCAAAAAAAAAAAGTAGTAAACGTGGTATTGGGCATGCTGTGGTCAACTAACCACTCACGCCCACTTTTCCCACATTTATTAAGTTTCAGACATTAACGTAGTAAAATTTTCTTAACTACCTATTGTGGCCAATAAGCATTACATGAGACCACTAACCTCATGTTCATGTGCATAGGGCATGTGGGGGTTAAGAATTCTATATAAAGGCGAATCGGGAAAACTAAAAAAATAAAGAGAGGTCAATTGGCACTAAGGAGACCAATTCAACGAGCAATTGCAGAGGCAAAAACAAAAAATTTCAGCAAGAAAGCAACGGACAAAGGAGAGTAAAATCCATTAGAAAAAGCATTAGTTCAAAGAGGAAACAGTTTAAGAAGCAATAACAAACGTGGTTTTCTTAGTGTATAATAAAAGATTCGAGAACATCAAGTAATTATACTGAATCTAAATATTGGTATTTGCCCTTCTCCTATTATTTATTTGTGTGTATGATATTTTATTCTTTGGGTCTCTAATTAAATTGGTGTTCGTTGTTTAAGTCAATATAAGATTTTCTTTGACAGATTAAATCTAGAAATAAGATTTATATTTGTTTCCTATGTGAAGAGGAAATTAAAATTACCTTTTTGATTTTCCTTAACAACATTTTCTTTCCCGTTCTACTTCAAATTTGGTGTCAAAGTGATTTATATGTCTTTAAAAAGTAGCACACCTCTGATGTGTAATTCACTTTGGTTGCTAAATCTCATTTACTATTCTAGTGAAGATGGGAACAATCTTTTTCAGAAAAAAAATCAATAATATCGATGTTTGATAGTCTACTTCACATCTAATCCGATAAAGCTGTCTCTTATACACATCTAGATGTGTACCCTCTCAAATTACTAAGGCAACATAAATTAAATTAATCGGCCTTAGTGCCCTACAATTAATCCTAGTGCCTTATGTCAAATTTACCATTCAATGCATTAAATTAAATTTTGCCTCCCCATTAATTATTTAAGGCACTAAACTAAATCAATTGGTTTTAGTACCCTAAAAATTGATTCTAGTGCTTTAATTTGTCAAAAATTGCCTTTTTTAGCACAAAATGCAATTGATTGCCTTTATTGCCAAAAAATGCCTTTTAAGGCATTAACTTCAATTGGCCTAGTGCCTGAATTTACATTTCAAGTTACTAAATTAAATTAATCGACTTTAAGGTAATAAATTAAATTAATTAGTTTTAATGCCAAATTTACCTTCTATGGTATTAAATTGACTTAGTGTCCAAAATTGCCTTATAAGGCATCATATTAAATTAATTGACCTTAGTATCCAAAATTGTAGTATAAAGCATCAAGTTATACAATTAACACATCTAGATGTGTATATTACAGCATCAAGGTAATTGTTTTAATTGGCCTCAGTACCTTATTGTCTTTAGAGTGTATAAATTTGCCCGCCCTGACTCGTGTCCACATCACCCCCTAATAAATCAAAATTATACAGATGCTAGAAATGTGAAGAGACAGCGCACACAGGCTAGATTTACATTTAATATGTCTTTTTTTAATAATTATTGGAGTCTTTAAACTCGTTTAAATTATTTTTTTGCTAGAATGACAAAAACTATTTTATACACATCAACTCTCTCAAAAGGTTAAAAGGAATTACATATTTAAGAAATTGTAGTTTGTTTAGAACTACGTGTGGCTTGATTCCAATCTAGATACGTAGGAAACCATTCAAAAGGGTTCCGCCGCAATAACTACAAAATGTATTATTTGGTGGAGTTTTTCTATTAACTAAACTTCTATTAAATTAAAAAATTGGTCAAATTTAAGTAACCCATCAAAAGCTTGAAATTTTGTTAATGGGTCAAAATTAAGTTATTTTCCCATTAAATTCAGTAAATACTCGGGTATACAACCCCTTTCCTTCACCCCATTTGTCTCTGTCTCTTATACACATCTAGATGTGTATAAGGCAGCCTAAGTATATTATTTTGATACAACCCAAAAAATAAATATTATATAAATCCCTGTTATTCTTGTTTATTTAATTGAAAGTCAAATTGAGTAATTGATAATTAGATCAAAAGATGTTTCTCTCAAATTAGAGAATATAATTAAGGATTTAATATTTTGAATGGGTCTAACTCATAGTAATTAATACATTGACGCGAGCAAATTTTACATGTAAAATCAAGTTGAGAGGGAATTTATCCACAAAAATATTAAATTTTTACTCAACAAACTCGCTTGTATTCTGCCTTCCTTGTACTCTGCAACCACAGGGGCAATCTTATAATTTTGACAATGATAACATCTAAAATCTCTCTTGTGGACTATATAAGTACACATAGTATGATTGTAGTGTAATCTCATTACGCAACTAGGCAGATTTAGAAGGCGGGAAATACTTATCTACAAATTTTCCACCAAAGTATCCCATGTTGTGATTGACCATGGTGTCAGATATGTCAACGAGCTTTTCACTTTATCACTTAATGAGAATAGAGATAATTTCAATCGAACGGCATTATCAGATTTTCTACTATAATGGAATACATAACAAATCTCAAGGAAAATGGGTAAGCTATTATTAGGATCCTTCCGTAGTAGTGGCCTACTCAATTGACAATATTGTACCATTGTAATGATTGCAGGAGTAATCTCAAAGGTAAGCTTGAACAACTGGTCTATGAATACTAGAACCGGCTCCCATCATATTAGGTGCAACAAAATCTCTCACAGTTTTCTGCTCTATATCAACTACTCACTCTTCTTCCTCTTGGATCTCTCTCTTCTTTCATTATTCTTGGACAATTCTCTCAGCCCCCCCCCTCTCTCTGTGCAAATTGAAGCAATCCATACTAATCGATTGCTTAATTTCTGTATCAAAATCTTCAAGTCTCCCTCCTTTGCTTTTGTTCATTAGTTTCAAAAACAAACAAGATAAGTGAAGCACTACACAATTTATAAAACTCAATTTAATAAATTAAAGCTAGATGAATTACAACTTAAATTAAATTAACTTGTATATGAGTACTTGTTGAAATTTCACTTTATAATTCAATTAATCCCCAACAACGGCTCAAAACCTTGCTGCGTGCTACTTCACTATAGCTTGTGCACTAATCATTGAAGTAATAAAGTGATATATGTGTAAGAGTATCATCCCTATAGGGATTAGATGTGAATCTATCAAACACAATTACAAATCTCAAGTAGACTAATTTAAGTGAACTATTATATGAGAGATAGGAGTATAAAAAGAATAATTTATCTACCTAACTAGTTAAATACGTAAAATTAACTAAAAACTTTGATACAACTGATCTAAATTCAAATGAATCAATGTTAGGAAAATTGATTTCAAATTACCAAAT
>JANKKI010000516.1:0-118900 GCA_025175665.1 Cinchona pubescens | reverse complement strand
AACTTGACGAGAATCTTAAGAGAATTATTCGAAAGATGGTTGACAGTCAGCGTGATTGGCATGAAAAGCTGCCATATGCATTGCTGGGTTATCGGACTGCCATCAGGACATCTACTGGGGCAACGCCTTACTTACATCAACCATGACCCTAGGCCTGTCTTCTTATACAGTCCAAATGGCATAACTCTAGATGTGTATGTCTGACAGATAATACACATCTAGATAAAGTATAAGAGACAGACCAAGGATAGTTAGGGTTAACATGGGTTAAGTTTTGTATAAGAAACAGGGGTAATTATTTTAACATTATAGATCATCCAATTCAGTCAGTTGCAGATCTAAAGACTCTTATTTAGCCCAAAACTGGGGCAATTCTTTTAGATAAGGGAAATAACCAATTTTCTTCAGATCACAAACCCGCTCCAGCATCCCTTGTAGCTATGTTCTTTCTAACCAAAGTGCCCATATTAAACTGGGGCAAGTTTTTGTTAAGATAATTCCAATCTTTACCAATCACACGACTTAACCCATTTTAACCCTAACTATCCTAAGTTCTGCATAGGCTTAAGGGAGCATTTGTCTGTCTCTGCAGCTTAATGTTAACATGTCTATCCCAATTACAGAAGGCAATTTACCGATGCGAAAACTTTGAAAACTAAAGTTCGCATGCATTGGAAAAGGCGATTACTTAGCCAGACGTCTTCCGTTTACTCCCACACCTTGCCGTTTACTTGGACCTCATAGGTGAAAACCTGGAAAGGGCACATTTATTTAAAAAAAAAAAAAAAAAGAATAAAAGAGACTCCCAGTGAAATGAACCATAAGAGACATCCAGGTTTTCAACTGTGAAAACAAGATGTAAAATAATAAGGTAATAGATAATAATAATAATAATACAATCTAGGGAAACATAAGTGAAAACCTAAAAATGCGCTGAGGAAGGGGTAAACTGAGCAAATGGTCAAAGTCTGGTTAACGACTTCTCTGGGTCCAAGTCTGGGACAAACTCCCCTACTGAACATTGTTGACCGAAGTAAGGCGGCCTCTTTGCCTCTATGTCGTACACATCTAGATGTGTATAAGAGACAGAACAAAGACCGTATCCTATGGATCCAAAACATTGCCTCGATCGGGTCCAAATATACGAATCAAATCAGATTCTGACTGTTAGAATTGATGGCACGATTTTTACTAAGATTGCTCTCATGTGCCTGTATTATTTATTCATGTACTTCTATCAAACTCACATGCTGCCATTTAGTTTGTTTGTAGTTGTTATTCTTGTTGTTGATGTTTTAGTTGTCAAATATGTGAAAATTATCTGTTTAATTGAACAATAAGTAGACCCGATTCTCGCTAGGGATACGTAGGCAGCTCTTAGTGAGCTCAAACATCCTCCATAATGTTTTGAGTACTGCAAGTACATGAAAAAATCCACGACACTGGGGCAAATTTTTATTGATTGGATATCCTTCATAAACAATAAGGGATACACTAATCCTGAGAGCTATCTTGATATCCAACGGTCTTTCTTCGCATTTTGAAAAGGGTGATTCACGCCAACCCCTAATGAATCAATCAACCTCAAGGTGATCGCCACTTTCGAGATGGTACACAGTTCCCAGACCTCTCAGTGTTAAATGCTTGTATTTGTCTCTTATAGGCTCTAGATGTGTATAAGAGACAGCTGTCTCTTATTTCTTTTTGGGTTCACTAGAATTGCCTTTTACACTTCATTTCATGGGTAAGCCCCATGACATGGCTCCTTGTATGTATCATACTTATTGCATTTTACCCGATAAATGAATTTCGGGTTTCCATTCAATTATCCACCTGATAAACGAATTTCAGGTTTGTATTTTTACCCGATAAACGAATTTCGAGTTCTCATTTTCATTTTCATACACCTGATAAACAAATTTCAGGTTTACATTTTTATTCCCAGGTAAATGTGTATAAGAGACAGGATTAATGAAAATGGAAATAAACCCGAAATTCGAGTTTATCGGGGATGAAAATAAAAACCTGAAATTCGTTTATCAGATTAATGAAAATAGAAAATTTCTATTTTCATTAATGAAATAAACGAATTTGTTTTTTATTTTCATCCATCTAGATGCTGTCTAAGATACACTCATTGAATTTTCATTAGATCGAGATTAATGATTTCTAGTTTCGCTGGCAAAACAACTTCCATTCCGTATATGCTGTCTCTGGATTTATTTTCATTAACTTGATAAACGAATTTCAAGTTTGCATTTGTCATCCCGATAAATGAATTTGGGTTCCATTTCCATTTCTATTAACTCGATAAACGAATTTCAGGTTTGCATTTCGCATCACCCGATAAACGAATGTTGGGTTCTCATTTTCATCTCCATTAACACGATAACGAATTTCGGTTTATATTTTTACCTGATAAACGAATTTCGGGTTCTCATTTCCATCTTCATTAACCTGATAAACGAATTTTAGGTTTGAATTTTAACCTGATAAACGAATTTCGGGTTCTCATTTCCATTTTCATAACCTGATAAACGAATTTTGGGTTTGCATTTTCATTCCCGATAAACAAATTTGTGAGTTTCCATTCTATTAACCTGTTCTGTTAACCTGATAAATGAATTTCAGGTTTGCATTTCTGTATCAACCGATAAACAAATTTCGCTTTCATTTCAATTTTGCATTACCCGACAAACTCACCGTTCAGGTATTTGTGTCCTCGATGACTGTCTCTTATCGGGTTTTCATTTTAATTTATATGTCTTTACCCCGATGACATAAAGTCGGATTTTCATTCGTATTTACATATTAAAATGAAAACCCGACTTTGTGTCATCAAATCGTGCCATCACCGTATTAATACCTGTCTCGGTGTCTACATATTTTCCTAGAGTTTCTTCGATCCTCTTCGACACTGCAAAATAGCAAGTCAGAAACACCTATTTGTGTCCCTTAAGTTCTGCCCTATTTTCCTTTTAATTTGACTCTCAATTTTCTTTTTAATTTCCCTTTTAATTTCTTTTTAACCTACTTTTGAGTTTCCTCTTAATTTATCCTTTAATTCTCTCTTAATTTGTCTTATGGTGTTTAATTATTATGTGTTTTATAATTTTTGAAATACAAAGAATGAGTTTTAATATTATTAAGTTTTTAGATTTTTCAACAAAAAAAAAATTAAAAAAAAAATTTAAAAATTCAAAAAAAAAAAATTAAAAAAAAAAAAATCAACGCGTGAATAGTACCGCGCGTATTGTTCACGCGGTAGAAGTTGTTTCCACGTTTTTCTGCATTTTTCACCCATTCTCACCAAATTTCGGATGCCCCATACTCCCAACATGACAAGGAATGGTCTTTGACCATTTTACAGGAGTTATCACACCCCCAAACTTAGCGTTTTGCTAGTCCCGAGCAAAACAAAGATTAACAATAAAAGAAAAGAGAAATTTTTCTAAATCTGAAAATTTTTCAGTATTACCAACTTTGAGCAAAAATTCCAAATAATCAAAAAGTAATTAGACTAAACTCAAAGAAGAAAAGTTTCAACCAAGCCTCTCTTTTACAACTTATCTTTGTAAAGCTCAAGCAAATACACATTTGGATGGTCAAAAACGTGGTAGAATCAGGCTGGTGGCCAAAGAAAATCTGCAGAAAAAAAGAGATTCTACCACGTTTTTGACCCTGTCCAAATTAATGCCTTTGAGCAAAAATTCCAGACGATCGAAGAGGAATTAGACTAAACTCAAAGAAGAAAGTTGTATAGAGTACTTGGACAAACTACAACTTCTCTTTGTCCTTATCAATCTAAAATAATTCATTTTGAGGGTCAAAAACATGGTAGAATCAGGCTGGTGGCCAAGAAAATCTGCAGAAAAAAGAGATTTTCTAAGTCTGGAAATTTTCCAGACAGCCAACTTTGAGCAAAAATTCCAAACGATTGAAGAGGAATTAGGCTAAATTAAAAGAATAAAAGTTGTATAGGATACCTGGGACTACAACTTCTCTTTGTAAAGCTCAAGCAAAATCGTTCATCTGGTGGGTGAAAAAAGTGGAAGAGAGCCGGTTCATCAACCTAGCTTGAAGTGCCGAAGCAAATTCGGCTCAAACGCACTCAAGCCGAGCATAACCAATTCCACCACATTCTCTGTCTCTTATACACATCTAGATGTGTATAAGAGACAGAGCTTGCAAATCCCATTGTACGGAAAACATTTTGTTATCTAATATAGATACAATAACCACCAATTCTTTAATTTGATTTTTCTTTATACATTTTAATATGTTTAATTGCCCTTTGATTGTGAAATTACCGTTTTGCCCTTATGAGTATTAAATTGTAAATAGACTCTGATTTTGTACATATTTTTCGATTAGTTTATTTTGTGATGATTAATGCTTTATATAATATTTATGCTTTTTTAACTGAAAAATGATGTTTGTATATTACTCTCTCGTCCTCAAATTTTGTTTAATTGCACGATGGACATTAAATATTTGAATCAAACTCAATTTAGTCCATGACTTAATAAACTGTATCAATAATATGAAATCGAGCTAGAAGTAAACTTTGGCGTGCATGACAAACGACTGTTTTGCCCCTTGGGAGTTAAAGGGCACTACAAGCTAAATGTGTGCAACTTTAAATTGGACTCCGGGCTAAATTTACCTTTCAATATTTTTATTTACCATTTATTTTCACTTCCTCATTAATATGTATATATTTTTATTACTTTTAAACGTATCTTAAGCACACGTACGCTACAAAGTCGGCAATAATGAATACTAAAAATTGAAAAGGGAAACGCGATAAAATCATGCAACCGGTCCAACGCTTGGTAAAGTGGTGCGAGGAAATTCAAATCTATCCCAAACCTTCCCATTTTACAATAGGATTCCGAACTCATGTTTTTGAATTATGGTCTCCATTAACCTGATAAACGATACACATCTAACTGTAACATTCGATGTATTTTTGTGTCTCGCACTAACACACCGGTGGCGACTCCAATCCTGTGTTCCCTAGCTTAGATTATTTTTGTACAATTCATCTTAGCATTTAAAGCCCCGTTATGTAATAGTAAATAGGTGATTCATTTAAATTGGTAATAGTAAGTAGGTAATTTATGTTTGTAATAGTAAATAAGACTTTTGCATTTAATCATCTATTTCACGAGCACCACATTGGCGACGGTGCAGGTCCAAAAAGGTACCGTGTATTAGACCGCGGGTTGTGGGGGGTGCGACAAATACTGAGATTAAGTGGATGGGTACATGTTTCTAATTCACAATTTAATGGCTGTACAAGATTTACACTTTCAGTTAGAAGAGTAAAGGACATCCTTGTTCAACAAGGTTGTATAAAGAATGTATTGATCTCAAAAGAATGTGAAGCCAACATGTATGAAGAATGATGAATAGGAAAGTTGGAATCCATCTGCATAAATTTGATTTGTATAAGCAGTCTTTGGACACAATTTATTTTGGATTATCTCCAAATCTTTGTTTTAAAATCGAGGTTGAAGATTAAGACCTTTTACTTCTTACCTTAAGATCCCTTTTTCTACGAAAGTGTGACGACGTCTCTGGTATACGGAAAAGATTTATGCTCGAGAATGTGCAAAAATCTGATAAAGATTAAGAAGGCTAATGTGGTGAGAGACAAGAAGATTGTGTTAATTCATCTGTGACGTGAATCGGAAAAGGATGATACTTGACGGTGAATCTAAATGGTGATTCAAGGGTTAAGAAAAGGGTAATGTCCAATGTTGACTATTCCTGTCTCTTATACACATCTAGATGTGTATAAGAGACAGGTCCAAAGCCATGGATACTTCTTCCGTGTTGGATTTTAGATTCTGGTTGTGTTTTATATGTTTTCTCTTGGTTAGAATATTTTGATGTACTTCAAGTAAAGAAGACTAGTTTTTGTCTTTTGGTGACAGGTATATATTTGAAGTCATAGGTATTGGAGTAGTGAAAATCAAAATATTAAATGGAGTGGTTCATTTTTGGGTGGTATGGCATATTTCAAAAATACGAAAGAATCTAATTTTCTTTGAGCCAATTAGACTCTGAGACTTACGAGTTTTTTGTTGAAGGTGGAGTTGTAGAATCACACATGGCTGGACAGTCCTGTTGAAAGAGAAGAATACCTCAATAGGTTGGCGAAACGTGGCCAAAACAGCTCTATCGAGCTGACTGTTCGGCGCCTGTCTCTTATACACATCTAGATGTGTATCTAGATGTGTATAAGAGACAGGAATCAATACAGTCCTGTCTCCAATTGATTCATTTACCAGTAAATGAATCAATTGGAGACAGGACCAACCTTCAATCCACCACCTGATTCACATAGTGACTAGCTACACACACTGAATGTGTATAGTCCTTATATTTTTGGTTGGTTTTTTGCTAAAAGAAATATTCGCCAAAAGAGAAGTTGTAGTCCCTGTCTCTTATACACATCTAGATGTGTATAAGAGACAGCTATTTACTAGTTTCCTAATAATTTACTTACTTTGAGTAGTTGCTAAGTAATTTTTATTTGGAAAGGATTTAGGTTATAAGTCAAGTTATTTCCTATTATTACTTGGAGTGGTGACCAAGTAATGTTTAAATAGGTTGGTTGGCTAATTACAAAGACATAACATAAGAGGGACAATACAAGTTAGGAGTCATGTAGTCCTATACTTGTGGTAAGAGTGTTATTGGGGGTAAGAGAGGTTACACAAGGGTTGGGTTTGGGATTCAAGTTGTATTATTGTATGTGTGTTTTGTCTCATAATAAAGAACGAAGTTTTCTCCGCGGTCATCTAGATGTGTATAAGAGACACCATGTGAAATCTTGTGTGTCACTCATATTTCATGTTGTGGCTTGTTTTTCATTAAATTGTTGTGTTCTTGATTTCTCATTAGTTGTGTTTATTGTTGCATTTGATCCCAACAATGCATTTTTGAAATACAAAGATTGAGCTAAAATTTAAGTATTATTTAAGTTTTTAAAATGAAAAAAGATCCATGAACTTATCTTCAAAACCATTATCTATATTGTCGCGCCGACTGAGTCTGACGCACCGGTGGTACCGCCGCCACGTGTGGTGCTCGTGAAATAGGTGATTGAATGCAAAATCCTACTTACAATTTACAAACATAAATTACCTACCGGGTAAAAGAGGAGAATTCCCTATTTACTATTACTTAACGGGCCTTCAGGTATGCGAAGCTGTCTCTTGTATAAAAACAATCTAAACTAGGGAAAACAAGACTGGAGTCGCCACCCGGTGTGTGTGGTGCGCCGGGACACAAAAAATACATCAAAATTTAAAAAGAAAATAAACCCTAGTTTAGATTGACTCAGAATTCCCGAACTCATTTTCTTGAGTTACGTGGACCAGGAGCTGTCTCTTATACACATCTAGATGTGTATTTCCTGGCACCCACTTTACCTTGTTGGACCTATTATGTGATTTTATCGCTTCGCTTTTCAATTTTAGTATTCATTATTGCCGCTTTGTAGCATACGTGTGCTTTGAGATAGTTTAAAAGTAATAAAATATGTACATGTTAATGAGGAAACGAAAATAAGTGGTAAATATTAACATTGACAGGTAGATTTAGCCCGGGGCCAATTAAAAGTTGCACACATTGAGCTTGTAGTACCCTTTAACTCCCAAGGGGCAAAATAGTCATTTATCATGCACGCCGATGTGTATTTCTAGACCAGTTGAATATCATAGATCTAATCTCCCCAGTGTGTTTGTCAAGATGGTTTGCTTGGCCAGCAACCGCAAGCTGTATTAGACCTGTCTCTTATACACATCTAGATGTGTATAAGAGACAGGCCCTTATGAGTCTTAAATTGCAAAAAGAATTTCACAATCAAGGGTAATTAAAACGTATTAAAATGCCAAACAAAATCAAAGTAAAAACTTGGTGATTATTGACATAAAACATGTAATTTGGAAGAAATTTGAAGAAAAAATAAGATTTTAAAGAAAAGTCTCTTATACACATCTAGATGTGTATAAGAGACAGATCTATAACAAGAGTGGAGCCATTGCGTATGACGTGGCGCACTTAAGGGAGCCACGCCATGATGACGCGGCAATTATTGAAATGCACGCCACATGACGCCGAAATTGCTGAGCCACGCCATGATGACGCGAAATTGGCTGAGCCACGCCACATGACGTGGCGCACCGTTGAGCCACGCCACGATGACGGGCGGAGCCGGGACGCCACGCCATCGATGACGTGGCTCAATCCGGTGCCACGTCACGGATGGCATGGCGCAATTGGGGGTGCCACGTCATCGATGACGTGGCACCGTGGCCCTATCAGAAGGGCCTAAATGTAATTAAAAAAATATTCTCGGCTAAACTAAAAGAAAACTGAAATAGGGAGTAAAATGAAAAAAACCTTCTAACCTTTCTTTTTTTTTTTTTGCAGATTTTAGTGGACTACCAGCCTTTTCCACCACGATTTTGACCAGAATATGAACGATTTTGCTTCTGGGTAGAAAGAAAAGTTGAAGGTTGAGGAACGGTCTACAACTTTGATTCTTTGAGTTTAATCCAGTTCCTCTTCCATCGCTTGAAATCTTTGCTCAAAGTTGGTGGCCTGAAAATTTTCCAGACTTAGAAATTTTCTGAAAATTCTCTCGACCAATGTTTTTCTACCACGTTTTTGGCCCTCGAAATGGAAGATTTTGCTTTGGGTTTCAAAATAGAAATTGAAGTTCTAGGGACCCTATACAACTTTGTTCTCTTACCGAGCTCGGTCACCTTGCTTATAGTAATGTTCACTAACTACCTCTAATATTAAAGCTCATTCTTTGTATTTCAAAAATACATAAAACACATAATAATTAAACACCATAAGACAAATTAAGAGAGAATTAAAGTGACAAATTAAGAGGAAATCAAAAATAGGTTTAAAAACAGCTGTTAAGAGGGAAATTAAAAAGAAAATTCGAGTTTACGTGCTTTGTTTTGTCTCTTATTGGGGAAAGAAATGAATAAAAAGACTTCAAAGAAATGAACCATAAGAGACATAAATGAAACTTGAAAACAAGATTGAAATCCCGATCCGGTGTTTATCTAGAGTACAGGATTTCAATGAAACGTGAGGTGAATGACAAAGAAAACTAACTTGACATAACATGCAAGCGACACTGGTAATGAAACTCAACAAGCAATATGAATTAAAAGCTCGACTTTGTATCATTTTGGCAAGAGTATGTAAATACGAATGAAAATCCGACTTTATGCCATCGGGGAAAGCCATATAAATTAAGATGAAAGCGGAAAAATGCAAAATCGAGGTAACAAGAGTGAAATGAAAACCCAAAGCTGAGTTTGTCTGTAATGTAAACTTGAAATGAAAGCCAAAAATTGTTTATCGGATAAAATGCAAACTCGAAATTCGCTTATCGAGTTAAATAAAAATGAAAATGAGAACCCAAATTCGTTTATCTGAAAATGCAAACTAAATTCGCTTATCAAAGTTGATGAAATGAAAATGAGAACCCGAAATTGTTTATCTAGGATGAAAATGCAAACTGAAATTTGTTTATCAAAGTTGATGAAAATGAAAATGAGAACCCAAATTCGTTTATCTGGGATGAGATGCAAACTAAATCGTTTATCAAAGTTGATGAAAATGAAAATGAGAACCCAAATTCGTTTATCGGGATGAAAATGCAAACCTCAAATTCGCTTATCAAAGTTGATGAAAATGAAAATGAGAACCCAAATTCGTTATCGGGATGAAAATGCAAACTGAAATTCGTTTATCAAAGTTGATGAAAATGAAAATGAGAACCCGAAATTCAGCGCTTTATCGGGATGATGCAAACTCGAAATCGTTTGCCATCGTGTTAAATGAAAATGAGAACCCAAATTCGTTTATCGGGATGAAAATGCAAACTGAAATTCGTTTATCAAAGTTGATGAAAATGAAAATGAGAACCCGAAATTCATTTATCTGGGGATGAAAATGCAAACTCAAATTCTTTATCAGGTTAAATGAAAATGAACCCTAAATTCGCTTTATCGGGATGAAAATGCAAACTGAAATTCGATTGTCAGGTTGATGAAAATGAAAATGAGAACCCAAATTCGCTTATCGGGATGAAAATGCAAACTGAAATTCGTTTATCAAAGTTGATGAAAATGAAAATGAGAACCCAAATTCGCCATCGGTATGAAAATGCAAACTCGAAATTCGCTTATCAAAGTTGATGAAAATGAAAATGAGAACCCAAATTCGTTTATCGAGGATGAAATGCAAACCAAATTCAAGGCTTATCAAAGTTGGTGAAATGAAAATGAGAACCCAAATTCGCTTATCGGGGAAAATGAAAATGAGAACCCAAATTCGTTTATCGGGGATGAAAATACAAACCAAATTCGCTTATCAAAGTTGATGAAAATGAAAATGAGAACCGAAATTCGTTTATCGGAGGAAAATGCAAAACTGAAATTCGTTTATCGGAGTTGATGAAAATGAAAATGAGAACCCGAAATTCGCTTATCGGATGAAAATGCAAACTCGAAATTCGCTTATCGTGTTGATGAAATGAAAATGAGAACCAAATTCGTTTATCGGGGATGAAAATGCAAACTGAAATTCGTTTATCAAAGTTGATGAAATGAAAATGAGAACCGAAATTCGATTTATCGGGGGAAAATGCAAACTGAAATTCGTTTATCGAGTTGATGAAAATGAAAATGAGAACCCAGAAATTCGTTAATCGGTATGAAAATGCAAACACGAAATTCGTTTTATCGGAGTTGATGAAAATGAAAATGAGAACCCAAAACCCGCTTATCGGATGAAAATGCACCTGCAAACCGAAATTCGCTTATCAAAGTTGATGAAAATGAAAATGAGAACCCGAAATTCGTTTATCGATGAAAATGCAAACTGAAATTCGCTTATCGTTCTCGAGTTGATGAAATGAAAATGAGAACCCAAATTCGTTTATCGGGGAAAATGCAAACTCAAATTCGCTTATCGGGTTGATGAAAATGAAAATGAGAACCCGAAATTCGTTTACCTAGGGTATGAAAATGCAAACTGAAATTCGTTTATCGGAGTTGATGAAAATGAAAATGAGAACCCAAATTCGCTTTTTATCGGTATGAAAATGCAAACCCGAAATCGTCGTTTATGTATTGCAAACACAGAAATCAAAGTTGATGAAAATGAAAATGAGAACCCAAATTCGTTTATCGGGGATGAAAATGCAAACTCAAATTCATCTGAGGTTGATGAAATGAAATGAGAACCCGGGGATTCGCTTATCGGATGAAAATGCAAACCTGAAATTCGCTTATCAAAGTTAAATGAAAATGAGAACCCAAATTCGTTTATCGGATGAAAATGCAAACCTGTCGTTTATCGGGTTAAATGAAAATGAGAACCCGAAATTCGTTTATCTGGGATGAGATGCAAACTGAGAACCGAAATTCGTTTATCGGGGATGAGATGTGTCGATGAAATGAGCTTAAGGTTGACATGTGGCAAATAACATTGCACGATTGGAATCATCCAGTCACTGTCTCTTATACACATCTAGATGTGTATAAGAGACAGGCCGAATGGCGATTACTTAGCCAGACGTCTTCCGTTTACTCCCACACTTTGCTGTTTTACTTGGACCTCCTAGAACCCGAAATTCGCTTTATCGGGATGAAAATGCAAACCTGAAATTCGTTTATCAGGTTGATGAAAATGAAAATGAGAACCCGAAATTCGTTTATCGGGGATGAGATGCAAATCTGAGATTCGTTTATCAGGTTGATAAAAATGAAAATGAGAACCCGAAATTCGTTTATCGGGTGAAAATGCAATAAGAATGACACGCACATGGAGCCATGCCATTGGGCTTACCCATGAAATGAAGTGTAAAAGGCAACTAGTAATTAACCTTAATCATGACTAGATTGTAAACTGGGACATTAAAGCTGTCTACAAAATCTAGATAGGAAGGAGATGAAGCTATAAGAACAAGCACATGGGAGTGATGGCTCTTTTTACACATCTAGATGTGTATAAGAGACCGCTTTGCATTTCATTCTAAATTATTTGGACCCGATCTAGGCAATGCTTTGGATCCATCGGATACGTGCCTCTTAAAGGCCAATGACTGTGTTGAGAGAACGACATAGAGGCGCCTCATGAGCTTAAGGTTGACATGTGGCAAATTTTGTTGCACGACACTTTCCTGCGTGGACTCGGAGAAGTCATCAACCGATTTTGACCGTTGCTCGATTGGCCCTTTCCTCGGCGCCTTTTCAGTTTTCGCTAAGGTTCCCTCCCTTTATTTTATTTTTACATTTTTCCGCACACTCTCCTTTGCCTAGGCCGCCTGTAGGGTTTTCAACCTAGCCTCTCTTAGGCCTTCCAAAAAAAAAAAAAAAACCATATACCATATGAAGAAAAACTGGTTATGTCCCTTATCTAAAGAATTACCTCAGTTTTGGGCTGAGAGTCTTACTTGAAGGCAACTGATTGAATTGGGGAAATAGATTTGAAAAAAATTGCCCCAATTTTATTATAACAAACTGAGTTTTGTTGGGCATTTGTTTTGGTCTCTTATACACATCTAGATGTGTATAAGAGACAGGGCTTTTGTTTTTTTGTTTTTTTTTTTGTAAGGGGACAAAACAGTTTTTTTTTTTGCTGGCAAGAGAAAGTTTGAGAGGCTGACCAAAACCTGTCTCTTATACACGGCCCAACTGTTTTTACGGCAAAGGATACACATCTAGATGTGTATAAGAGAGATACGTTTCAAGAGACAGAGTCCTTATAGGGGGAAAGAAAGGTTCTGGCGATCTAGTTTTGAAACGTATATTGTAGAATAAGAGACAGGGCAAAGGGCAATTTGCTCCATGGTGATCCGAGGTTTTGACGGGGCTCGAAAACTTTTATGACCATGTCCGCATTTATCGGTTGAGGGAAAACCTGTCCATCCATCTCCGTAAGGATAAGAGCTCCTCCTGATAATACTTTGTGTACAATGAATGGACCCTGCCAGTTAGGAGCAAACTTGCCCTTTGCTTCGTCCTGCATTGGCAATATACGTTTCAAAACTAGATCGCCAGCCTGAAAATGTCTGGCTTGACTTTCTTGTTGTAAGCTCGGGCCATCCTCCGTTGATAACATTGGCCATGACACACAAGTAAATTTCTATGCTCAACTTATTGTTAACATCCGAGCTACACAGGGAGGCAATATTGAAGATTTTAACTCAACCTCCATAAGAATGCGTAGAAAAGGGATCTCTACTGGCAAAACAGCCTTCCATTCCGTACATGAGGAGTAAGGCGTTGCCCCAAAAGATGTCCCGATGGAAGTCCGATAACCCAACAAAGGCATATGGCAGCTTTTCATGCCAATCACGCTCGATCACAACCATCTTTCGAATAATTCTCTTAAGATTCTTGTTGGCCGCCTTGATCGCCCCATTCATTTTTGGCCTAGATGGTGGAATTCGATGCTTAATCTTGAATTGGGCACAAAGACCATCTACCATGTTGATCGCATTATTATGTTGAGTATTGTCGGTAACCAATGTATCAGGGATGTCTCTTATACGGCAAATGATGTTCTTTCGGATGAACATCTGCCACTACTTTCTTTGTTTGCATGTTTGTAGGATAAGCCTCACCCACTTAGTGAACTATTCAATCGCTACTAGAATGAATAAGATGACAGTCTATTCAGCATCCTCCACAATGTAAGCGGCCTCTTTCTTATCAACGCACCTCAAAAGACCCAGATCTGTCGTCCTTCGATAAAGTATATTGCCATTTAAAAAGAACTTGATCGACATTCGGCGTAGGAACTTCTTATCTGAAGTACTAGCCCTTGGAGGGTAGTTGCCTTTGTCCAATTACTGTCTCTTATACACATCTGGATGATCACATCTGGATGACTGATCATTGAACGGCATAAGTCTCTTATACAGCATCTAGATGTGTATTCCTGACAGGGGTTGCTGAGTGAATTCCAAAGCACAAAGGACATCTGATGAAGTTTCACAGAATACTGGTAAATTGATATGGCATGATTTTAGAATCTCTGGTTACCCAGTACCAACACAGATGAATACATTTGGGTTAAGATAATCCAAGGTTCTTTAGTAGCTGCAGAACTGAGCAATGAATTTGCGACCGATGAAATTTATTTTACCCAAGAAACTTTTTACGTTCTTCTGAGTCTTTGGCACAGGCATATCACGGATAGCTTCGATCTTTGCTGGGTCTATCTCAATCCCCTGCTCAACTTATTGTTAACATCCGAGCTACACAGGGAGGCAGTATTGGCGTTTCTTTGTGCTTTGTCATGTATCTCTTGGCCTTCCTTACTGACACATCTGCTGGGTTCTTAAGATTGGTCAAGTGATCCTCTCCTTCTTGGATTTGATGATGATATCATCGACATAGACCTCCATCTCTTCGTGTATCATGTCATGAAAAAGGTGGTCATAGTGCGTTGGTATGTTGCACCAAGCATTCTTAAGTCCAAATGGCATAACTCTATAGCAAAATGTCCCCAAGGAGTAATGAATGCTGTCTTTTCCTGTCTTCCTCGTCCACTAGGATTCGGTGATACCAAGAAACAATCGACAAAAGTCTCCATCTCATGGCAAAGACTGTCTAGAATGATGTGCATGCCAGCGGAAGTAGAGATCTCTTTTCTCTGCCCTCTAGTCAAGTGTATGCTGATTTTAACTTCTCTTACGTCCGTGTCTGTCCCAATGTTTACCATTTCTGTTTCTTCCAAGTTAGGCTTTGGTTTTTCCTCATGTTGCCCGAATTTATTTTCAATATCACACTCGTCCTCATCACTCTCAGATTGCATAGAAATTAGGGTCAGGTGTGATATCGAAATTGCACTCATCGGTCTCATAAATGGTAGTATCCGAAGGACCAAAAGCATTGATTCTGGGCCATCTGGGAGAAAATAAAGTATGAAATGAAAGAAAACAAAATGAGCTAAAACATCTTGAAGAAAAAGTTCTCATTAATCAAAAATTTGTACAAGTGATCCTAGAGAACATAAACTAAACATTCATTGGCCATCCTATATATAAAAAAAATCAATTGTAAACATCTTCATCATTAACGGACGTCCGATGGATCCAAAGCATAGATGTGTATAAGAGACAGTGATTCATCTCATTCATTTGTTTTGGAGATGAATCTTGAAAACAATTCAATTAGTAAGGCAATAAAGAATTAGCTGTGTTTAGTGATTCAGATTTGCTTGTCCATCAGACACTGGGGCACTGGGTGTCATCCTCCTCCGCCGCTCTTGCATAATTACCCCGTAAACAATTCGGCTATCCCTTGGATAAGGTCCTCCTTTTCAGCCTCCTCTCGCATCAGAGCGAATGGCGGCGTAACGTGGAAAAGTAATCTTAAGAGGTGGAATGGCAATAGGCAATGCTCGACCTTCTTGTTCACTCTCTTCACTCCTTAATCTCCTCAATCGCTCGGCATTCGGCGAAAACCGAGCCCAAATGTATTCATCTGTGTTGGTAGATCAATAGGTGTGTTATGCCTTGCAAATTTATCCCCAAACCTTGGCCAATGCGATATCCTCCACACATCATTTCCTGTACCGACTGTCATTACGCTCGCCTTATCCTGCACAACTTTCATTGATGATCGCTCTCCAGTGCCCTAACACGAGACCACATCATAAGCTAGGAAAGGCACCGAGTGTCGGTGCTTTCTCCAACTTCCTCCTTGACCATCATGGCGTGGTCGTCTTCGGCAAACACAAGAATCGCCTTAAGCTCGTAAATGAATTTAACCCTTTGATGCAAAGATGACGGAATAGCCCCAGAGAATGGATCCAGGACGTCCCAACAGAAATTATATACCTCAACAATTGGAAGAACTGGCAAGTGATCTGATGAGCAGATGGACCGACTTCCAAAACAAGGTTTATCTCTCCGGTGGCTTGTCTTCGAGCCCCGTCAAAACCTCGGATCACCATGGATGAATTCTTGACCAGGTCATGAGAGATTCCGAGCTTATCCAATGTCTTCAAAGGACAAATATGGAAAAATAACAGTGGGAATGTCACGAGACACATGGGCCTCACTCAAGATCTTCAATCGCCTCCCGTAGCCTTGATGTTAACAATAAGTTGAGCATAGAAATTTGTGAGGGCATCTTATTCAATTGCTCCACCCTGAATATTCACTTTTTTGATCAATCTTAGAAAGTCCTCCACATCTTTGTCACATTCACCTTAAGGGCTGAGCCTATGCCTGTCTCTTATACACATCTAGATGTGTATAAGAGACAGGGTCAAAGGCATTCGCCCGACCTCGTGACATGGACACTTCCTCCTCGAACCGGCTTTCCACCGACTATCACACCGAGGTTGGTAATGCGGACATGCCTGTGTGCTCTCAATTGGCAATTGTGTTGGTAGTTCAATCACAACGGGATCTTGGGGTTCTACTCAAACGGATCCACGTTTAAGACACTAGACACGAGGATCTCCCTTCTATACAAACCATCCCAACATGAGGCTCATGTCGTGGCAGCGGATTAGTGTTTACTTCAGGAGCCCTTTGTTCCGGCCTCCTAATGATAATCTCTCGTGCATTGATCATGTCTTGCACCTTATTCTTCAACATCCAACAATTAGCCGTGGAATGCCCTGGGGCTCCAGAATGATAGGCATGGGCGTTGGCGTCAAACCTATCCGAACTCCTCGGATACCGAGGAGGAGCTATAGGATTCAACCTCCCCGCCGATCTCAACCGCCATATAGTTGCTCGATGGGCCGTCCCAAGTTGGTGAAATTGCGGGTGGTCTGTCATGTGGTCCGCTTGGTTGGGGTTTGGTGGAGAAGTTATTTGGCTGATTGGGTCTTTAATGTTTGAGGTGGTGGTCTTGGATTATAATATGGGAGCCGTCGGACGTAAGAGAAGTTAAAACAGCATACACTTGTCTGGTATACGGGTTGTCTAGTATTGTGGGTGTAATGGAGGTGGTCCCATCTAGATGTGTATAAGAGACAGGCATTCGAAGGCCCCGTTGCACGTAATAGTAAATAGGTGATTCATTTTACTTCTGTATATAAGAAACAGTCACTAGCTCAGTAATTATTCAGCTACAGGCGGAGGTTCCCCGACATGGATTCTATCTGAAGGTTGAAAGAATCCATGTCAATCGGGAAAATTATTTTTATGACGGCTTTCAAACGACAGGCTTTGACGATTTCAAAAGGATTTGCCAATAGACTCGGTTTATGAGACCTATGACCATAATTCCTATATTTTAGCCGACTTCTAGTTGCTTGTGCAATCTCAGCAGTCATGAGTCAAATTGTCTCTTATACACATCCAGATTTATCACATAGCGGTACTCAATATAGAGCTTCTTCTTGAAAGAGTTCATCAGAGTAAATATGTTTCGTACTTTTTAAGTTGTTTTGCTTATGTCATCTAGTCAAGAAGTAGGTGCATTCACAGCATTGTATTCATGCTGTCTCTTATACACATCTAAAATACCATGATAACGCATCTCCTCCAGCTTCCGCAAATACCCTCATCGCTATCCGAGGGTCACTTGTCGGATTCCCACAAGTTGCGTAACATTTTAAGGTGAGCTACCGGATCCCAGTGCCATTGTACTTTGGAAATTTGGGATTTTAAATTTTGGCGGCAATTGCACCTCGGGAATAGACATAGATCTTGGTAGTCGATAGCTCCAAATTTATCTGTCCCCTGTTGCTGCTTCATGAAACTATCGAATCGCTCCATCTTTTTCAATAGGGCGTCATTGACAATTCAGTACAGGGGTGGTGGTGGCATTAATTCAGCTTCCTCTCCGGGTGTACTCCAACTCAAGAGGAGGTGGTGGTTGTGGAATTGGATCTCGGTGGTGGCACGGAGTTGGAGGAGGTTGATTCGTGGTGGTAGTGGTAGCGGCATCCCCATGCCGGGATTAGGAATATGAGGAGGTGCTTATGATGTGGTCTCTGTCAGCCGAGGGCCTGGATGTACCATTGCATTTCTTGGTTCATACTGGTCATAGCAGCCATCATAGATTCCATCTGTTTGGTGGAACTCTGCCATTCTTATCATTTATAATTTGGAAATGGGGCACAACTGGTCATCGGGTTCGGTGCTCATACTGTCTTCAAATCGGAGCTTATGTGCACGTGAGCGGGTATAAATAGGGCTGCGTTGGGCAGCTATTTTGATACTTAGTACCTTCATATTAAAACATAATAAAAAGAAAAGAAAAATTCAGATATATAAACAAACATAATCATAAATTTACAGCATAAAACGTGGGACCTTCCCCAGGAACCCTTAAAGGAAAAAAAAACTTTAATATTACTATTTTTTCCGTTTGAACTTATTCGCGAGCTCCTTCTAGATGGTCTCGTATCTTCATCATTTGCTCCTCGTACCGCAGAAGCTTGCTACGTGCTGATTTAGCAGCCCCATTGTGGATTAGGCGTCCCAGATCATCGGCCATCTCGGTGGATGCCCTCTTTCGGTTGTACATCTTTCCTGCTCTCGAATACAGGATTGTTGTTCTTGAAATCTTTTGTAAGCTTGCCTGTGCTTAAGCTAGAGCTAATTTCATTCCCATTACATTTAGCCCTTAGGGCACTTTGGTCGCCCTTTCAATTACTCGAGCGGAACTCATCTGCATGAAATACATGTTAGCCTTACCTGAGGCTTGTACCCCTTCAGAGCCTTTATAAAATGAACACGCAAGCTTGCAAATCCCTTTGTAGGTTATGTACCTAGGGATAGGTATGCAATTCTATACACAGGGTATCCGTATAGGGTATCAGCTCGGGCCAATATAAATCATACGAATCAGAAAAACTAATTACTATTACATAGCAAAAATTGTAAGGCTATTTACTATTACAAGCCAGATAAATGGGTGGGTCTTACCGCCTCGTGTCTAGTGTCTTAAACAAGGTCCACACAGTTCTGCCCTATGGTTTAAGCTATATGAGCATGAGGCTAGGCTTACTAATGCAATCTAGATAGGCTTGGTTCCCGAACCTTCAGACACACCTATTTGTGGTTAAGAGACAGGCATAACACATGTCTCATTTATCGTCGGTGGTTGGGTGATCGCCACGATACCGTTACGTGCACATTGTGTCACGACCGCATATCCGGGTAGATCATCTTAATTCCTACAGGAATGTGGGAACGACAGGCACAAAATCTACATGCAATATATGAGACATGTGTTTATGCCTCTTCCAAATTAACCACAAGATGTGTATAAGAGACAAGATATATTAAAACATGTACAATAAATCCGTGAACAAATCACACCATTATAGACAGGTTTTAATAACCGGTGGTACCGCACCGCCGCCACGTGTGGTGCTCGTGAAATAGGTGATTGAATGCAAAAATCCTACTTACAATTTTACAAACATTTCCCTACCTACTTACTATTACAAATAAAATGAATCACCTATTTAGCTATCTCTTAACGGGGCCATCTAGATGTCATTATAAGACAGATCTAAACTAGGGTTTAAAGGAATCATCCCTCTTAATTTCTTTTTAAACCTGTTAGTGCGTAGCCGGACACAAGAGACACTATATCAAAATTTAAAAAGAAAATAAACCCTAGTTTAGATTGACTCCTGGTCCACGTAACTCAAGAAAATGAGTTCGGGAATCCTGTTGTAAAATGGGAAGGTTTGGGATTGATTTGAATTTCCCTCGGCACCCACTTTACCCGGCGTTGGACCGGTTGCGTGATACACATCTAGTTTGCCCCTTTCAATTTAGCAAGTATTAATTACAAGCTCAATGTGTGCAACTACCTGTCGAAACGCGCTAAAATGACGCGGGAAAATCAAACGCATGTTAATGACGCGACGAAAATAAGTGGTAAAGTGGTCCATTTACACAGGTAGATTTAGCCCGGGGCCAATTAAAAGTTGCACACATTGAGCTTGTAGTACCCTTTAACTCCCAAGGGGCAAAATAGTCATTTATCATGCACGCGGAGTCTATTTCTAGCCAGCATTTTATATCAATGATACAATTATTAAGTCCTGGGCTAAATTGAATTCGATTCAAATACTTAACGTCTAGTTGTGCAACTAATCCAAAATTTGAGGGCAAAAGAGTAAATTCACATAGTTTAACCAGTTAAGTTTTTTCGATCCTTTTTGACATAAAACATGTAATTTGGAAGAAATTTGAAGAAAAAAAAGATAATTTTAAAGAAAAGTCCTTAAGGCCTAAATGTAATTTTAAAAAATTATTTGAGGGATAAAAATGCAGAAATCCGAAATCTGGAGGGCCAAAAAGTAAATAAAATTTTTTCTGAAATTTTGGATTTTTTTTCTAAAAAATGCCACGCCATCGATGACGTCTTATACACATCTAGATCTGGGCTCAGCCTCACTCAGCCTTGCCGATCATCGATGACGTGGCACCAAGTGGGCCCTATCAGAAGGGCCTGAAGGCTAATTCTTAAAAATATTCTAGAGCTAAACTAAAAGAAAACTGAAATATGGGGAGTAAAATGAAAAAAACCTTTCTAACCTTTCTTTTTTTTTTTTGCAGATTTTGGTGGACTACCAGCCTTTTTCCACCACGTTTTGACCCAGAATATGAACGATTTTGCTTCGGGTAGAAAAGAAAAGTTGAAGGTTGAGGAACGGTCTACAACTTTGATTCTTTGAGTTTAATCCAGTTCCTCTTCCATCGCTTGAAATCTTTGCTCAAAGTTGGTGGTCTGGAAAATTTTCCAGACTTAGAAATTTTCTGGAAAATTCTCTGGACCAACAGCTTTTTCTACCACGTTTTTGGCCCTCGAAATGGAAGATTTTGCTTTGGGTTTCAAAATAGAAATTGAAGTTCTAGGGACCCTATACAACTTTTGTTCTTTGCTAGCTTAGTCTAATTCCTCTCTGATCGCATGGAATTTGAGCTCAAAAGGGGCTGCGATGGCAGATTTCTTTTAGACTAAGCTCAAAAAATTTTTGTCCTCCTTTAGACTGTCTCTTTGTGCACATTAGATGTGTTGGATTGAGTGTAAAAATGGTCAAGGACCATTCCTTGTCATGTGGAGAGTATGGCCATCTGAAATTTTTGCACCGAAAAATCCGTGAAAAAGCGTAAAAACGTGTTAAAACAAATTGTCGGTGTGCAATGACGCTGCATGTGTTCACGCGCTGAACTCCTTTTTTTTTTTTTTAATATTTAATTTAATTAAATTTTTTTTTTTTTTTTTTTGAAAAATCTAAAAACTTAAATAATATTAAAGCTCATTCTTTGTATTTCAAAAATACATAAAACACATAATAATTAAACACCATAAGACAAATTAAGAGAGAATTAAAGGACAAATTAAGAGGAAATCAAAAAATATTTAAAAAGAAATTAAGAGGGAAATTAAAAAGAAAATTGAGAGTCAAATTAAATGAAAAATAGGGGAGAACTTACGGGACAAAAATAGGTGTCTACATATATTAGATAACAAAATGTTTTCCGTATAAAATAGCTAGTAAAACTCTTGTCATATACTGAATAAATAGTTTTATGTCAATCTATAATTAGTTTTTTTTTTTTTCAATCCCAATAGGGACTGAACCATTGAACACTCTTAGAATCCGGGCGCACGAACTTTAACGCGTTTCTCTCAATTTTACCCCGTTCATTGCTTAGGTTGATCTAAGGGGAGAGCAAGTTGCATACTTGCACGGAATACCGATTAATCAATTTTTTAGAATTTTTTTAAAAAATATTTTCGCACCAACACACCGGGTGCTGTCTCTTATACACATCTAGATGTGTAGCGTAAGTTATTGTCCCTTTTCAAAAGTGACATTAAACCTGTCTACTTATTTTACAATTTCATTTGCTAAACTTATTTTCGTTTTCAATTGATTTTCCATTCGTTTGTCTCTTAATCATGGGTCCCACGCTAATATAACTATCATTATGCATATTTTACTATTACATTATACTATCATTTAATTTCGAACAAAATCAATCTTTTATTAATTATAATTACTTATAAGGTATTTATTTGAATTTTTATGAAAGTTTCATTTTAATTGTATTCATAAAATTAAAGATGAAACCGTTAAAAATTTTTATTTTATAATATTTTCATTTTGTCAAAGAACACCAAAAAATTATATGAAAAATAGATTTTTTCATGTAAAATATTTTCCAAAGACAATATTTTCTCCAAGAAAATATTTTCAATACAAACGAACACATCCTATTGATTTTAGGAATTCTCTCAAACTTGCACAAAATCGAGTGTATTAAATTTTATTTGCTAATTTGTCAGTGGTAATTTTTTATTTAAATAGACATCTTTAATTGGAAATTATGAAGGATCAAAATCTGACTCCTTAATTTTCAGTTTTCATAATATAGTTTAGTATGTTAATGGGTTAACTATTTTCTTATTTACACATTGAGCTAATAAAATTTGCTTTCTGAAATAAATACTTCCTATTAAAGAATATCTTTGAAGATGATATAATTGAGATAGCTATGGTATATGACAAACTTGTAATGTATGTCAAGTTTTTAAAACATAGATCTTTAAAAAGAACGAATTCGATAGTTGTTTGTTAAGGTATAGTTGGTTATAAGAGACAGTTGTTAATTTGTGTTTAGATGCAATTAAGGAAAAGTTAGAGTAATTAAAATTTTTTTAACTGATATTAGCCATAAAAAAATGCCTTAGTAATAGTTGAGGAAACATAGTTGTTTATACATATAGAAAAATTTAGAGACAAATACTAACTCAAATTGCGTAGGTTTTATTGAAATTATATTTTTAAAGTAACACTTTGATTTTTTATTTTTTTTAAAAAAAGCATATTAGATTTGCTATTTGAGACAAACACAAATTAGCAACTTTCAAAAATGCAGATTTTATAATATTTAAAAAATAAAATCCATGTTAGACTAAGAATATAATTATTCTTAAAATAAAGTTTATAGCGCCTGCATTATCCCTATGTTGCTAATTTAGTTGTCAAAATAAATTTTTTTCGATTAATTTTAACAAAAATATACAAATAATTAGAGTTTAAAGTGTGTACTGTTAGACCCTTTGGCAAAGTTTTCACGCATCGGCAAGGCCGAGTGTATCGCCTGAAACTGCACGCGTCGGCAAGCGCACCTGTCTCTTATACACATCTAGATGTGTTTATTTTGACGTGCAAACTAATATAGTAGTACTATTATACAGTACGCTAGAAGTCTTTAGAGCAAGAATAATTATATTTCTGTCTCTTGGCAAACGTTGCCAGTGGACAGCTCAAAATATTGTCAAGCTGGGCAAAACGGTGGCTAACGGCAGTGGCACGAGCATAGCTTTTGGCATGATCTTGGGTAGTGCTGGGAGCCCAAGTAAAGTCTTGTGGATGGCAAGGCTGGTCGGCAAGAGTGCTGGCCGAGGAACGTAGGCAACCGGGTTGCCACGCTGCCGACATTGAGAGAAACGACTAGGCGGCACATCGGGTAAGTGCACTCGCACAGATGTGGTGATCAACTGAAGTTGGACTTCGTGGGGCTGAGTGGGACTACTTGGCCGAGCTGGTAGGCTGCAGGTGCAGATTCAGTAGCGAAAAGTGATTGACACGAATGAAAGAAGATTAAAGGTTAATAAATTACTAAGTAAAATTTCTGTGCCATGTGTGCGCCACCGCCAGCATTAGTTGTAGGCTTTTCGTTTGTCCAGAAAGCTAAGCAGTTGGGCTTGTCCACTGCACTTTTCCTATAAATGTTGGTAGTCAGAAACTTGGCAGAGAGAGAGGAATCCGTTTGGATTTTAGGCCAAGAGTGTTCTGCACACCAAGTGTTTGTAAAAAGTCCCGTTGTAAGCTTTAGAGAGAAATAAAGTGTTGCAAGGGTTGAATGTGACCGTAATTCGTTGTGTACCGTTTACTTACGTTTTGTTGTGCTTTGCTCTTGAGAGTGGCCGAATTCTGATTCCGTGTGTTTGAGTGAGTTGCTTGTTTGCGAAACAAGTGAAAACTAAACACGAGTGTGGTGACCAAGTTTTTCGGGCGAATTTTGGTGCCGGTGCGAGCTTCTTATTCAATTTTGTGAAGATTTCTTCATGCTAAGTAGAAAAACTGACACCTACCAACGTATTAAAAAATCAAGAAAGTATTAAATAATATTTTTTTAAATTTTTATCTTTAATGACACGTTAATAAAAAGAAGATTATATAAATAAAATATTAAGATATTAATCCAAAACAGTATCTTAATAACTTTGAGGTATTTTTTTTATAAAATTAATATAATTTAATAAATTTATTAATTTATGCACACTACATAAACGTAACAATTATTTTAAAATAAAGAGAGTAACTAAAATTCTACCTTCCAGTAACTAATCTAGGAAACTACGTTTCATACTTCAGATAGTTATTCAGGGCAGAAACAATTGTATGTCGGATAGGTCCGAAATGCTATCTTGTCCGTTCATTTTGTTAAAATTTGTTGTTAGCCGTTGGATTGGCGGCATCTACTTTCAAGGAAACAATTCATGAAGAGACTGTGGCTAACGTTTGAACAAAATGTGTTCCTCTGATTTTTATCCTAAAGGCTAAATTTAATAATTTTACTAAAGCTCTAACTTTATTGCATTTTAGCACTTCAACTTTTATTTTTCTTGTTTCCTACTATTATTGCATATATGTTCTCCAATCTTTTTATATTTTAAAATTGAGCACTTATAGTTTGTTTATAAATTTTCAATTAAGTCCAACAACATAAATAGTTAGCATTTGACAAAAGGGAAAAAAACCAATTTGATCCCTTATTTTAAAAATATCTACTAATTTGGTCTTTTATCTATCGAAAAAACTAATTTGGTTCATCATTCTTAAAAAATTAACTAATTTAATGGTTGTGAAGACTTTTCTTATAAACTTCTAGATTGTATACAATACATCTATTGCATATTAATGATGATTATCTGTTAACGATCACATGATTATCACGTAGATTGGTCCATTGAGGGAAACTCAAACGAACTTATATTGAGCGAAACTCAAATCGAACTTGATTAGTTTGAAATTTTTACATGCACATTTAAAATTTTTACCTTACTAACTTGAATTCGAGTTGAACACAAATTAACAAATGCTAAATTATACACCAATCTAGGTTGGTTTATTGACGAACCAAGCTTGGTTGAATGATCTTTTACTAAGCGGAGTTCGATTCGAGTATGTTGAGTTTATTTATAGTCCTAACTAGAAGTTATAATTGTTTATATGTGTTTAAATAATTTAATTTCTAGATTTAATACATTTTTTTAATGAAAACAACATATCTTGTAATTTATAATTTGTGACTAGTTATTAATATTAAATTTAAAGTTAATACAACACAAAAATAAGGATATAAGTTATAATAAATGTTTAGAAAACTTTAAAAAAAAAAAAAATTGACAATATTTTGATAAGCATAAGATGTAAGTATAATGGGAGATTTGATCTTCTAAGTGGTATTTAATTACCCTTCATGTCCTAATGAATATATTTGCATGTCATGAAATTTGTCTAACTATTATAATTTTCATATTTAATTTACATGTGTTATTATTTTTATCATATTTTTAAGTTTTATTAACTTACAAATGATTAATTTAGACATTTTTTATATTTTTGGTAGAATATTACGATTCTATTATTATCGATTTTACGATCCGATTCTAACAATCTCAAGTCAATCCTACTAGAAGTGTTCAAAAGTCAATCAAATCGAATTTTTGAGTCAATTCAAGTCAAAAAATAAAATTTGACTTAACTTGCTCGATTTTCAATTTGACTTTGATTTGAAATCAATTAAGTAATTGACTACTCAAGTCGAGATTGACTTTATTAATATAAATATTCACATTATGAACAATATACTTATAAATTAACATACATGTGCAACTTAATAATTCAACAATTTATTTCAATAACTAATTATATGAATTACTAATTTTCTTTTAATACATATAAAGACTAGAGTTATGTCATTACATATACTTTAATATTTAATGAAATATCTATATATCTATTCATACATGTTTATGATATTCATGCAGAGATTTAAATAATCTATTATAATATTTATTGAAGAATGTTATTATTGTTAGTTTTATATAATTTAGTTATGTATTTTGCTTGTATTAACTATGAATTTGTAACTGTTATTGAGAATCAGATTAATCGATATTCAAAAATAAGAAATTAAATTAATCTTTTTCCCGTTAACAACTAAGATTTGAAGTGCATGAACGATTAATTTCATTAATTTTTTAGGTTACAATGCAAAAGTGGAAGTTGGCGGAGTCATATGAAAAGAAAACTTAAATTCCAAACTATAATTATGAAGTAAAGAGAAATCGGAGCCCTAAAGTGAAATTTGTAGAATTGACTTTGGTCTATGCATTGCACGAGGTCCATGTCTGGCCGCCATTTTATCTGTCAACAATATGTGGACTCCATAAAAATTTAAAATTAAGTGTCCGTAAATTTTACTTAGTAATTTATTAACACCAATCTTCTTTCATTCGTGTCAATCACTTTTCGCTACTGAATCACAAACCTTCATACTTAACGTTCGGTTGCCTTTGTCACATTCATTTTTAGAGCATGTCGTAATCTATCTTTGCCATTTTTATAGGAAGCTCTAATTTCCACACATTTTGTACGCAATTGCCAATATTAGCATAAGATTAAAAAAAAAAATTAATGGAAAATCATGTGTATCACATAAGAGCACAAAACATGTTCTCTTTAGCCTAGTTAATTATACGGTTCATTTCTTTTTTATTATTTTCTCAATTTCTTTTATGTGCTTTGATGCATGCAATTTTGCCATTAATGTTTATTTATCTATATCAATTCACAACTGACAGTGTTTCAAAGTTCGTGATAGACATCTTCAAAAAACAAAATAAAATAAAATAAAAGAGAAGATAAAAGACGGGGCAAATATAGATTCTGGCCTACGTAGGAAAAAATAGAAATTGTGACAAATCAACCAATAAGCTTCCTTAATTAGTATAATAGATAGTTGTTGAAGACAAAAGATTAGTTATTTAACCAAAGTTTAAAAACTTAGTTAGTGAAAATTAATCTCAACCTTTGGTAATTTTTACTTCCACATGTTTAATATCTAAACCCCATTGGAGGAAAATACAGAGAAGGTCACGGGAGAGGAGCTAAGTTGTTTAGGCCTTCTTTTTTCGGTTTGAAAATGAGAAAAGCAAAAACTAGGGGAAAAGAGAAGTTTTATACGAAGAATAATTATTTGACATACCTAATTTTGTCATTTGGATCAATGAGAGTTTAGGGACCATTATTTTTTTGTCAATAGATAATTTACTCTACAAAGAAAGATTTCATTAGTTAGAAACAATTCTTTAGCATGTCAAGTAATTGCTCTAATCCAAAATAAAAATTTCGAAAAGAAAAAGCATACTATCTTTTCTTTCAACACCTTTCTCTACTTTTTCAATCTTTATACCCGAAATGAAATGAAAATATATAGAGGGAAACTCCAGCAATTCAAAGAAGAATAATTTTCTAGATGTGTATATTCCTATATTGGAAATTTTTATTTGGGTTATTGAGTAGTTAGTCCACAATTAATAAAAGTCATCTATTTAAAGTCAAAGGCTTATTTTTCTGATACGAATGACTCCATTTTTCTCGATTTTTTTATTTTCTTTTTCTTTCTCCATTTTCACACCATACCAAAGCCCTTCCGCTTCCAGTTATCTTAATATAAATTTCAAATTAAGAGAATAACACAGATTTGTAAATGATCAAAAATTGTATCATATCTCAATAAAAGGAAAACGACGAGCATACTTCATATATCTTGTAGATATATTCAAATATTGAATTGAAGATGAGGTACAAAACAATGAAATTCTTGACTTATTAAACACCAGAAACACCATCAATATCAAGGGATGAAACAAGTTTCTTATAAAATGTCATAACTAAAGCTTTCATCCCTGCTTTCAGTCAGTTCAGGATCATCTTTCGTGACATGTATTAGTACGCAGAAAGCATAGTAGAATATGTAGCATAAGAGGCGGTTATTTGATAAAATAGTAAAGCATAGTGGAAAGAACAGTGCCAACAGAATGACGACAAAAATCACTCCCATGATCAGAATAGCAGTTGTCGAGCCACCTGAGTTTGCTGACTACAAGTGATACTCCAGCCATGAATGCTAAGGACATCATCGCCAGAGCTATGCCGAGTAACGGCAAGGCTAACTTGTGGGCAACAAGCACAAGCTTGAGGTGACTTCGTTGTGCCCAAATGAGGGTAACAGCAACAATGATTGAGCTGTACATAGCCATCATGTCGCAGAAAATGAACAAATGGAACTTCCTTTCTTTTAGCATTGTTGCCATGCCCTCGCTGGGATCAGAGTTATTGTAGCCACCAGGCATGGTCAAACCTGCTGCAAAAGTTATGATGGCAACAAGGGTCGATACCAGTAGAAGAGTGTTAACCCTGTCTTTGTAATTTTCTGAGTTCATTATCTCCATTCGCATTGAAATTTTCCTGTCAACATTGCGAATCTTCCTAGGAAGGGCACGGGGTACACCCCCAGCTCTTAGTGCTGCCCAAGTTAACCGCTGAAAGAAGATAACAAAAGGAAATAATTAGTAGCTTGAATACTGAGAACCAACAAAACAGGCATCAACACATCTGTTTGCTCCAATATATCAAGTCCATACCTGTTGAAATGAGGATGCATTTCCAATGTAACACTCAGCCGCATCCAGAGCAGTCATTCCCTCATCATTCTCTAATGCCAGATTCACTCTGGAGTTCCATGTTAGAGCACTGACAATCTTGGGGTGCCAATGCATGGCTGCCAAATGCAAGGGAGTGTTTCCCTGCCTATCTTTCATATTTACAAGTTCCTCATATTGTTTATCCTTTAGAATGTATCTAACTACTTCATGTTTTCCATTCTTGGCAGCAAAATGGAGGATAGAGCGACCATTTTGATCAAGAAGTTCTCTTGGTTCGGGGCAATGCAGAAGCAACTCTTTTATAACAGCAACATGGCCTTCGATTGATGCCCAACGAATGGGTAGGAAACCTCTTTTATCCTTTTCAATAGCACTGGGGGGACATTGGTTTAATATGAAACGAACCTCATTGAACTGCAGATAACCCATTGATGCTGCATAAGAGACAGAAATCTCCCCTCTTCATCACTTTAATGAATACATTCTGGAGCTTTTTGTAATATGAACTGTAGAACATCTAACAATAAGTTTTTAACTGTTATTGGAGAGAAGTAAAAATTATGAAATCAGAATGTATCTACTAATATTTTGCATTTCTTCTCTGGTTTATCTTGTTCCATTGACAGGCACAGACAATTGACATACCCACAAGGCTGAATACGATGAAATGAAAATAATTAGCAACTACAAAACTCAAAGGAGGCTGAAGAGGAAAAAGAAGAAATGAGATCATTAAAGTATGGATTTACTTTACACCATCAATAGATGCTGCAGCTTTTCAAATCATGTTAACCAAGAATAAGACAAGACAAGCAAGCATGAAAAGAAAATTTCGAAGATCAAAAGTACCTATATTCCTAGTACCAATAGCTGCATGAAGGGGTGATTTTCCAGCTTTCATCTGCTCAGACATGTTCGCGAGCGAGATTCCTCGGGAAAAGAAAGTATCAAGGAAATAAGATCCTTAATCCCAGCTTTGACTGCTAGGTACAGAGGAGACTCCAATGCATTGTTTAGACAAAATGCTAATTACACATCTGCTCTGTATAAGAGACATCTGCAATATCATTATCTGCGATTGCATCAAAATGTCGTGAAGGGCTGTGTTTCCCTTTCCCTTATGCTTCTGAAGGTTTTAATTTGCAAAATTATAATTTTGCTGATAAGGTTGATTTCAGCAGCAGAAGGTGCTCAGGAAAGTAGTTTCGAGGTTGAATCAGTGTCCCCACAGCCGAAGAATTTCCATATCTTGCAGCTGTCTCTTATGCAGTGTCACCGTTTAAATTCTTTTCCGTTGATTAATGGTGGATAGTGATACCCCATCAACTGAAGCATATCGCCACACGAGTTACTGATTGCAGCAATATGGAGATATGTATTTCCTATGGGGCTTACCTGATGAAAAACATCATATAGTGATAAACCTTTCTCAGTTGCACAACTTGTTCGACAACTGTGACGAAGTCATCGACATCACCTTTTGTTGCAGCCCGATATAGATTAAGGTCCATGTTAGTAAGATTTCCTTCATGATCTTCCGAGCTAGAATCTGGCTCGCTATCAGGGGTAGGAGGCCGAGGCGGAGCCGAACTTATTCTTAATCTTTCTATCCTTCTGTTCCAGTCCTTCCACCTTGAGGTTCCTAGCTCCATCTCCAAATCAACTTCAGCCGATTGCTGCAATACCATCTTGAGGGTCAAAACTTACTGGCAAACAATTATAAAGATTAACTTATATTATAAGTAAATTTTTAGGGAGGGCTAAATCTGTCTCTAATATACATCTAATTCAAAATTTTTAAATTTTCATGAGTAAAAAGTACAGTTTTAAATTCTTAATTTAGGACGTCCCTGATTCTACCCATCTTAATTACTTCTAACTCCACAAACAAACACCTCAAGATAACAAGGTGTTAAAAAATATGGATTTTCATCTTAAAATAGCCAATTAACGATAAACGGAGTGACTCAGAAACTTATTAATTAGTTCATACAATCTTTTGATGTGTCGATGTAGGATTTATACTTTAACACCTTTAAAGATATATGAACTTTGACACCTTTAACACAAGGAAATCTTGTTTGGACTTGGAAATAAAAATGATGAATTTTTCACATAAAAACCACATAATAAATCCAACTTGCAAACTTGACTTTGAGGAGGGAAAATGATCAAACTGAAGACCATACTATGAGTATTTACAATTTAGTATAAGCCTACAAGCTACAGCAAATTGGTCGTACCAATACGATAATTCATCTCAGCTTTCAGGCAAAACTAAGTGGGGAAAAGAAAATTCATTAATCAAGATTCCAACATTCAAACTCTCAAAGAGTCCGTTTATCCCACATACACATTCAATAGATTGTAGACAAATCTCACATTACTATGTTTAATAGTTGCACTCGGTTGTAAAGATAGGAAGATGTGCTTGGAGAGATGTTGCGTGATCTCCGAGAATGTACTCGGAGATCTAGATGCTGCCTTCAACTGCCAACCTACCCTTTTGGTAGAGTTACGCCAAGGTAAATAGTTAAATTCATACCTTATTTTGGATTGGTAGTATCATTTGACAGGAAGAAAAGAATTACTCCTAGTACAAAAATTTTGGATATGGTTGTATTTATATAAGGGAAAATTCTTTATTTTCACCCCGCAATAACACTTGGATTGGACCCGACTTTTAGATGAGATCTTATAGGTTGGGTTTGGATGGGAGGAAATGGAAAGAAAAGAGAAAGGAAGGTAAAGTTAGAATTTTTTTTTTTGGGAGTTTTAAGTAGATGGCAAAGAAGAAAAAGGAAGGAAAATGAAAGTTAAAAAAAAAAAAAACTTTTGTTGCATAAGTGGGAGGGAATGGAAGGAAAAGTTAGAATACATTACAATTAATTATAGAATGTCATATTTGTCTTTCAAAACATAATACAATAATATCAAAAGAAGGGAACACTTAAATAAAATATTAATTAACATTAACGAAATTTTATTTCCAAAACATCTCAAACAAGTTGGAGGAAACTTCTCTTCTCTAGATGTGTCTCTTCCCTCGTATAAACACTAAAAAATTTCCCTTATTTGTGTCTTCCTTCCTATACTCTCCCAAGCATAACCTTAGAGACATTAATATATGAAACACGAATGACTAGCTATGTACTATTATTTATTTAAAGGGAAATCATTTATATTAAGCCACAAATTCGAGATTACTTGTCAAAATCACTTCACGTGCAAGATCATATCAAATCACGAATTCTTAATTTTAGATTATCGGTTGGATTTCATTATTTCTTTCTCAAATCTAGTAATATGTTGATGACTTTTGTCAAAGAATTTTTTATAGTCCGTATGATGTTTAGAGAAATATTTGTTCACAAGTGAGAAAATGCATTTTCATTTAAGTATACTTTGTTGGAAATATAAGAAGATTTTTTTTAATTTAATATTTTAAGCAATTTCATAAAATCTAAATAATTGTGTTGTCTTGTGAATAACACATCAACATTGTAATTTTTAAAATAGAAGTCCATTTTCTCGATTGAGAATTATTGAAATATTCTACAATTATTCATTGATACTCTATTCAGTTTCATAAGTGGAAAAATGTAAAGTACTATAAAACTACACTACCCTCTTTGATTACTAGAAATAATAATAGTTTATTAATATCCATTCTGTGAGTTTAGTAATCAAAGAGGGTAGTGTAGTTTTGAAAAATGTTGACAATTTATAGAGTTTATTAGGACCAAAATAGGAAAAAATTGAAAAATAATCTACCACCATTTAGCAATTTTCGACATGAATTTAGTAATTAATTCATTATATTAAAATTATCAATTCGTATAGTAGTAAATTAAAAGGTAGATATTCAATATTATAAATTTTATTTGATACTAGAATAAAATCAACAACACATATTTGCAGTGGCTATCAACTTGTATAGTAAAATTCAAAATAATAATAAATATTTAGTATTTTACTTTTGATTAGATAAAATACACTTTAGATAAAATCTAATTAGTAACTAATTTGATATACCTATTTTTCTAAAATGTTATTTATACGGTTACTAATAATCAACATTATATATGTTACAAGTACAATAACAATAATTTTGCTAGGAGAACAATAATTATCTATTAAGAATTTTAGCTAATATAATTTAGGGACTAATATTTGATTATAGGAAAAGGATAATTTAGATTAAATATGTATTAATTATTCAATGTATGAAAAAGGAACTAAAAGCAAAGTAAGAATTAGAAGATAAGGATTATGTACTTTTAAGAAGAATAAGGCGTGGAATACATTTTTTACCCCTTTCTTACTCATCCAATCAGTTTAACAATAATCAAAAAGATAAATTCTACATTATATTTGTTTTTTAGCACACAACACAAAAGCCAAATTCAATTCATATTTTAGACAACGAATATCTTTCATCAATATAAAGTCTAGACAACAATATTAAAGACAAAATAAATGGCGAAATTTCCATTGGCGGAAGGAAGATGAAAAATATTGATAATATCTATGAAGGATAATATCTTTGTTAATTAAGTTTAAACTACTTTGAGGCTTTTAAGCAAATTCAATATCTCCTTTGTTCTTTTGTATCAAAAATAGAAAAAGATTTCAGAATTGTTCTCTCAAAAGAATCTAAAAGTTTTATACATGATAAGTCTTACTTCTTTTGTTTAAAGATAATTTCTACTGTTATTTAACTTAATTCCTAATCTTAAAAAAAATTTATTTGCATACTTGTACGATTTCTAAAATTCATTCTAGAAAAATGGATACCAAATGGAATTCTCTATTTTGTACAAAAAACTTATTTTAATAGTAAAGTAATCATTAAGATTGAAATCATATTTTAAAGAAACATCATTTATAAAGCCACATATTTAGAGTCACATGCCATAAACACTTTACGTAGTAGGATCATATCAAATCACATATCCTTGATTCTAATCCTTGGTCGGATTTCATTCTTTCTTTCAAAATTCTGAATCTAGTGATGCATTAATAGATCTTATCATTTTTTTACTTTATATAGATGCACTCTATTTAAAAATTGTGCACTTTTAAAAGATTAATAGTATTTTTTTTTATACCAAAATACAGGTCGTAGGGCAAATTAGAACAAATTTTTAGTGTGGATGGTCAAATTCACAATCTTTCAGTTTTGAGGAAATTATTGGAGACAAATGTTTTGGATTTAAGGACAACATTGAGTCTCTATGAATTTGGAGGACTGTATTGGAATATTTTTTTAATTTGGAAGGTCAAATCGAGACCTTTTCAATTTAAATGCCATATTGAGTTTTGGCTTAGTTTGAAAAGCCAAAATGCTATTTAAATCCTTAAAATTAAAATAAACTTATTTTCCTTCTTTTCTTTTTTTGTCAAACGAATTTTTCTTTATCTTTTAACATTTGTTAATAAACTATTAGTCTATTAATGTATCTACAACCGATATATGTTGATAACAGTTATATGCATAATTCTATTATATAATGAGAAATTTTATTCTATTAATTTTTAAAAAATTTCTTTAATATTTTATCTTCAATTTCTAAATCTATCTAAGAATTCTACGTAAATTTTATATTTTTATTATTGCTTGATTTCAAAAGGTCATCCCAAAAAAATATCTTATACTCTTTTATGATTTGAGTAAAGACATTTCTACTGTACTATTACATCTAAATTATACAATCAAATTTGTTTCCTAATATGATGTCTTAAAATTAAGTTTTATTTCTTGTTTTACTCTTTTAGGATATTTGCATAAATAACCTAAAAAAATTATTAAAAAAAAAACATTCAAGTTGGTAACATAACAAAATCATTAAATTGTATAGTGAGGGTAACTTGGAAAATAAAATTTAAAACAAAATTCAAACGCCTTCATTTATTATAGTATATATTCAATTAATTTTTTAAATAATTTATTCAATATTCATATTTTATTTCTAAATCTATCCAAAAGTCTACTTTATCAAGAAATTTGCTTTAATTAACCTTAATTCTAGATATAAGTCTACAAATTTTAGTTTTATTTATTATAGTATATCTTCAATTAATTTTTTAAATAAATTTATTTAATATTCATTTTTATTTCTAAATCTATCGCAAAATTCTACTCTATGAGGAAATTTGCTTCAATTAAACTTAATTCTAAGTATAAGGCTAAAAATTTAATTTTATTTCCTATGTACCTTTTAGATTTTTCTCGTTAAGGGTTCAAAATATAAATAAAATATGTAAATTTATTTTTTCCTATACAATATATAAAGTCTCAGACTTGTTTTGGTGTCTGTCACTTTATAGAATTCCTTTATATCCCTAAGAATTCTAACGAGAAAAGGAAAACTGTCATTCGATGTTCATTTCATGTCTTCAGAGGATAACTAAATTAGAAAGGTAAAGTCAAAGTCAAAATTAATTGCCTGCATAGATGGCCAACTCACAACATGAAAATAGCTTTAGTGCTAAACGTGGTTAGTTTTTAAATCTGAAGAGGGACACCTATGATATCTTCTAACATGGTATACATAATAATTAGTATTCAGATATTTATTTCAAGTTAGAGTTAGAAACTTGCAAGTTCCAGTAAGGTATCTTGCACGAATGGTTGCTTTTATGTATGAATGGCTGCTTTTATGTTAATGATTTTAAACTAAACGTGTACGTGCGTGTTTCATAGTAACTCACATTCTTTCACTTATTCATGTTCCACTTTCTTTTTCTTTTCTTTTTTTTTTTCGTTGCTTTCAGGTTGGGGATAGACTTTGATAATTAAAACTAGTGGAGACTATTGTTGAAGTAGAAGTGAATTCAACTACCAAGTGCAGAATTCTCTGGACCCAAGAACTAGAGTTTTAACAAAGGATGTCTATGCTTTTGGTACCATTTGACATAAGTTTATAAAGGGTATGCTTGAATGATTTTGTTTTTTTCCTACTTCATTTCACTTTATTCCTTTATGCCTTCTTTCTTTTTCAATATTGGATAAATATGAACTTCATTACCAAGTAGAGAATTATCTGGACCCAAGAACTAGACTTTTTACAAATGTTGTCTATACTTTTCTACCAATTGACATAAATTTGTATAGTGTATATTTGAAGATTTGTTTTTATCCTACTTTGTTTCACTTTATCCCTTTGCGCCTTCTTTTTTAAAAGGATTAAATACAGTAAATCCCTTAAGATTTGGCCTGTTTTGCACTAAACCCCCTAACATTAATTTTTTTCCACTTTAACCCTTTGCCTAATGGTCCAATGCAACTCCGCTGTCAAAAAGACAAATTTACCCTCAAAGGTCAATTGTGGTAAACCCACTTAAGGTTTAAGCAAAATTTCATTGTATCTCTCGTCTAAATTTTGTAGCATTTAATACATTGGGATAAAAATAAAATTCAATAACGTTATCAATATTAAAAAACTTTATAATTATTAGAGTTTTGAATTTTGTAATTACACTTTTTACCGTTTGTATAATTTTGTAGAGTGAAACAATTAATCTTAGTAGAGTTTTCAAATGTACGGAAATTATAAGAGAATTGAATAATTACGTAATTAATGGAGTTTTGAAGGGGACGGTAATTGTAAAACTTTTGAAAATGATGTTATAATACTTACTAATTTTCATATTGTTTTATTACACTTACCTGTCTTTGGCTTTGGGTTATATTCTTCATTTGCAGTTTATTTTATTTGCTTAAAGATCCATATACATTGATCAATCATTTACGTAAATAAAATGAATGTCCTATAGATCATTTGGAATGATTGATGACTTCGGAAACTACTAATAGATTAAAGAACATCAACGCACTATAAAATCTGGAGTTACAAATGAGCAAATATGTATGTATTACTATATTCTTATTCTATCCAATTATAAATGGTAAAACATAATTAGATTCAAATACACATTAATCACTATACTTAAATTCTTCTCACTCTTATTAAAGATAAATAGTAAAAACTTATAGTCCTAAAGTTATGAAACTAATAAAAAAATAACAAAATAAATACAATTAAATATGCCATATTACTAAAAAAATCATTGAATAGCATGGGTAATATTATCCCAAAATACAAAGTATGGGGTTAAATACATAAAAAGTAAGTCGAGTAGGAAAACTATAAAATGAAGTGAAAATTCATGGGGTATTTTGATATTACCTATTCCAAATTCCTCAAATTATGAAAATGCTAATTTGAAAAAAAAATTAATTTTTATAATGAACTTTAGTGTAACTACTTAAATTTCTAAGTGTCTTCGTCTACAAATTTTGGATGAGTTGTGTTAAATTTCTTTGATTTTTCAAATAAAATATATTTATAGTAGTGAACATATGAAACTAATTAAAATAAACTGTCTCTTATACACATAAAAATGTGTATAAGAGACAGTTATTGTAAATTTGCTTTATAAAATGAAATACACATATATAATAAGTTATCCTATAGTTTTAAAAATGTATCTCTTATATTATAAGTATAATTTTTGTTTCTCATTCATAACAATTAAATATAATCTTGAACATAACTATTTCATACTTTTCTTCTATTCCCACATTAAAGAGATGGTATGTCTGTTACAATTATGTTCCTTTTTTTCTTAACTTTCATACACGCATTCCCTGTGTCATGTTACATCAATTTAAATAAATAATCATTCTTACATTACTTCTTATTGTTATGTTCATATATAATTATAAAATTCATCTATAATTCATCATTATATGCAATTTTACAAAATAAAACTATATGAACTGTGCCATTTAAAAAATAAATAAATCAAAACCGCCCAAATCATAAATTGCATACTATTATTTTTTAATTCTTTTTTAACGTGATAGTATTAATAGGTATCGAAGAAGACCTTCAATGAGTTCAGAACAACACCAACAACATTTATCAAGACAATAATTGTTATATCATGAACGTGTAGCAAACAACTGTATACAACAACAAAACGAACCCTGTACATGTAAGTTGTTTTTCAAATTTTAAAATAAAATAAAAATAAAATTTTATATATATCTGTGATATTTTCTCGAACAAATCATAGTTCGTATTATTACTATAATATTCGTTTAAAATTTGCAACTTCTGAAACCATGTGTATAAGAGGGAGTTCTCACCAAACTCCCATATCCCATGTACCTTTGCTTAATCCAAACTCATCCACATATGAACATGGAAGTACCAGTCGAGCAGCACATTCCCATACGACAAATCCACATGATAAAAAATATAACTATTAATAATTGCTTTAAAATATAAAAAAAATTATAGTGACATGAAAAACACAAAATATCCCTACATGTTGTAATATATTTTAAACAACTTGAAAATACAGATATTAAAGAGCGACCAAATTTTGACAACATTCATGTTGGTTTAAATTTTGAAGGTATGCATTCCTTTTGACAATTATATGCTTTAAGTATCCATGTATTGTGTATTATTATATGTTAAAACTCTTTCAATTCATTTTATGTGCCTAAATACATGGCATCCTCTTTCGTGCATCAAAATACACAATTTAATTAATCTTATATGACCTAATTAATTGTACCTATATTTTACCAAAAAAAAATTTAATTGTAAAAGTATGATACTCAAAATTAAAACATTATGCAGTTATTAATTAATTTAATATCTTACATTCATTCATGACTTTGCCATCTATTCATTTAATATTCTAACTGTAGTACTTCCTCTTTTAATTTCGATAAAAGTACACAATTTGTATACATTCTTTAACTACCTGTTTATTATTTCAACATTTTAAAATGAAAATACATATATATATTCTACAAACAAATTGTTAACATTAACTGTATGCACATTAATTTAATACCACACATTCAATCATGAATTTCATACTTTATTCATGAACACACATTTAAAATGATAATCCAATTTTTAAAAAATATTAAATAAAAGGTATCATCATATTAAATTAACATATTTAAACACACACAAAAAATTAATAATATATTCACATGAAACAAATGTATCATTCGTACAACTTAATCTTGTAATCATTACATCTTCAAGCAGAGTGAGTCGAAGAAGCACATACCATATAATACGGGATTATCACAAACGATTTGATAGGCAGATACATCAAAATTTTATTAACGTGATAGTATTAATAGGTATCGAAGAAGACCTTCAATGATAATCCCATCACCATATGTATTTATCAAGACAATAATTGTTATATCATGAACGTGTAGCAAACAACTGTATACAACAACAAAACGAACCCTGTACATGTAAGTTGTTTTTCAAATTTTAAAATAAAATAAAATAAAATTTTATATATATCCGTGATATTTTCTCGAACAAATCATAGTGCGTATTATTACTAAAATATTCGTTTAAAATTTGCAACTTCTGAAACCACAACAATAAGAGAGAGTTCTCACCAAACTCCCATATCCCATGTACCTTTGCTTAATCCAAACTCATCCACATATGAACGTCGAAGTACCAGTCGAGCAGCACATTCCCATATGACAAATCCTACATTATTAAAAATATAAATATTAATAATTTCTTTAAAATATAAAAAAAATTATAGTGACATGAAAAACACAAAATATCCCTACATGTTGTAATCTATTTTAAACAACTTGAAAATACAGATATTAAAGAGCTACCAAATTTTGACAACATTCATGTGGAAAAAACAGAAGCTATGCGTTCTTTTTGACAATTATATGCTTTAAGTATCCATGTAATGTGTATTATTAAATGTTAAAACTCTTTCAATTCATTTTATGTGCCTAAATACATGCCATCCTCTTTCGTGCATTAAAAATACACAATTTAATTTATCTTATATGACCTAATTAATTGTACCTATATTTTACCCAAAAAAAAAATTAATTGTAAAAGTATTATACTCAAAATTAAAATGCAGTTATTAATTAATTTAATATCTTACATTCATTCATGACTTTGCCATCTATTCATTTAATATTCGAACTGTAGTACTTCCTTTTTTATTCGATAAAAGTACATAATTTACTATGTTCTTTAACTACCTGTTTATTATTTCACACATTTTACAATGAAAATCATTTTTGCATATATTCTACAAACAAATTGTTAACATTAACTGTATGCACATTAATTTAATACCACACATTCAATCATGAATTTCATACTTTATTCATGAATACACATTTAAAATGATTAATCCAATTTTTAAAAAATATTAAATAAAAGGTATCATTATATTAAATTAACATATTTAGACACAAAAAAAAATTTAATAATATATTCACATTTTACAAATGTATCATTCGTATAACTTATGATCTTGTAATCATACACTTCAAGCAATGTGAATAATCTAAGAAACACATACAATATAATACGGGATTATTATAAACGATTTAGCAATCCAAGATTTCAACTGCCACTACCAGGAATGTGCCCCTATTTGAAGCCAAATTGTTCCTTAGGGAAACATCAAAGCTATATTGTTCAAATGTAAAGATTATTTTACCACCTATACCATGTCAACCCTGAATTTGAGTTGATTCATATTGTATACAATTCAAATACCTGAAAGAAGGTCTCTTCTGATAGTAATTAAGATTCTTGAATCACATTTATTCATTCACGTCTATGGATGTATATTTCGATGAAAATATATAAACAAAGGTAGGGGAGAATATTCTTTCAAAGCTCAAGGCTTCATATATCATAAAATTGTGAGCTACTACCACCCACAAATCAAAGAAGTAGATATCTTCAAAATTTTATATGGGATCCTAAGCATTAAATTGATAATAGAATTTTTGAGAATCCAAACTTGAATAGAGATTTGATAGAAAAAATGTGTGTTCTTGACACATATAATCCATGTAGGTAAGATTCAGGTCAGGCAATTGGTTTAGCATCAAGATTTGCCAAATTGCAACCTTATTATCAAGCAGCAGCTATCTAATCATCACCAATACAATATGGCTACCGTATCTGAAATAACAGCAATTGTTGTTGGTAGTGAAGAGACGAGTCAAATCAACAATAGGGACATAATTGATTAAATAAAGAGTGGACAATTATTTAATCTCCCTAATATTGTTGGATATTACGATGCTCTACAATACCCTCTTCTTTTCCCTTTTGGAACTTACGAATGGGATGTCAATACTTGATGTACAAGTAGAAGGAAAGTAATATATCGTGAATTATATTCCTACATATTGTAGGTACACGTACATATTATTTTTCTCATCCTTCAATTTTCATTTTATTTAAACCAACAATAATCATTTAAAAAATACACAAATTCGGCATCATGATACATTTACTTTACTTAGAGTTGCACGTCTTTTACGACAATATGTAGTGGACAATTATGTCAAGATTGAGACTCATAAATTACGATGGATACGTGTAAACCAAGATGCTATCAAATTAGAACTATATCACGGATTGCAGAATACAATCCAAAGTGGTGAAAATGAGCAGGTTTGCATATTCAATAATTAATATAATGTATTCGAAAGTATTAATCTTTATTCAAACACTCAATTATTCCATACGGGATAATTAGAAAATGTCAGTCGTAAGACTATTTTTCCCTTTTCATTTGTTGGGAACCCGTGAGATATGCACTAAGGCTATCAAGATGCCATGGTGTTAGTCCAAAAATTTAGAAAATCGAATTTAATACTAACCATGACATGCAATTGAAATTGGTGTGAAATAAAATATGAATTGCTACCAGGCTATTTTTTGCAAGATCGGCCAGATCTTTTATCACGCATCTTCCATGCAAAATTTAATGAATTCAAGAATGATATAATAATAATAAAAAGTGTTCTTGGAAAAGTACTAGCTTATACTTATATGATTGAGTATCAAAAAAGATGTTTGTCACATACTCAGATAGTAGTATATTAGCTGAGAGTGATAAGTTAAGAACACCTAAAGATTTTGATAGAAACGTAAGAGAAGAAATACCATTTGAAGAGTATGAGCCTAAATTGTATGAAATTGTTCTCAAGCATATGATATATGATCCTTACAAAGACAGAAATCTAAAAATCCCAATGCATGAAAGATAGTAAATGCAAGAGATATTTTTCTAAGTCCTTCTCCTCAAGTACTCGGATATCAGATGATTCATTTCCAATATATAGAAGGCTCAATATGGCTCCAATACAACTTGATAGTGATTCTCAAATTTGGGTTGACAATGGTTGGGTCGTCGAATACAGTCCTTGGCTACTTCTAAAATATGACTATCATATCAATGTAGAGATTACGAGTACTGTAATATATGTGTAGTATTTGTAGAAATATGTATTTAAAAGCCCCGATCGAGTAGAAGTAGAGGTACAACCTGGTTCGAATTATAATGAAGTATAACAATTTGTTGACGGTAGGTGGATATCTATACCAGAAACACTAAGGAAAATTTTTGAATTTGAAATGAGATGCATGTATCCATCAGTCATCAAATTACAGATTCATCTGTCGGGCATGCAATATGTACGATTTAGGCTACAACAAAAGGTAAAAGATAACTTGAATGATGAACAAAACTCAAAGACAATGCGTTACCAAATTCATCACAAAGAATCAAGAGTTATAAAATTTAGCAGATGAATAGAGAATCTAGGTACCAAATACTTACTTATACAGCAAATTTCTTGCACATTTTGTATGGCATCAAAACACTAAAACGTGGACTAAAAAAGTATCACATAACAAAGTTATTGGAAGGACTTATATTTTACATCGTTCTGAATGAGAATGATTCTATCTTTGAATCTTACTTAACCATGTTGAAAGTTCCAAATCATTTGAAAATCTATTAACTGTTAATGGGACCATTTGCACCTCTACAAAGAAGCAGCAGATAAGCGACGATTTTTGGAATATGATAATCACATTAGACAATACTTACTTGAGGCAAGTTTAGTACACATGCCTCATTCATTTAGAAGATTATCTATGTCTATTTTAATTCATTGTGAACCAACTGGAGTATGTGGTCTTTGGGATGAAATCTTTTCATACATGCTTGACCTTTCAGTTTCATCCCAAACAACGTCCTTGTTCATGTCAGTTACTAAACTTCTATGTGAATTACAAAAATTGATACAAAAGTACAATGAGGATGTTAAAGAATTTGATTTACCTTCCATCCCTGAAGAATGTGATAACAGCTTAACTCTTCCAAGAGCCATCAAAGATGAACTCTTAGTTGACATACCTGACGAGAATATTCGATCAACAGAACATTTGAACTCTGACTAGAATAATGCATTTCAGTAGGTTGCTTCAATCATTGAATGGAAGAAAAGCAAAATATTATTCATAGATAGGCCTAGAGGAACAAGTAAAACATTCTTATACCATGTTCTTTTGGCATATCTAAAGAAAAGAGGTTATATTGTTATTACGTCAGGTATCGCAGCAACTCTTTTACCTGGTGGAAGAGCCGCACACTCGAGATTTAAAATACCTCTTAAACCTGATGCTATGAGTGTGTGTAGGATAAGTAAGCAGTCCGATCTTAAAATAGAGTATACACAAAAATATTATGTATAAAAAGGTTTTTTTACCTGAATCAATAAATAATTATTTTACAGGTAAATTTATGATTCTATATATTCATTTATTAATTCTTATCATAGCAATATTCTATGTGTATACGTAATCTTATATTGAATTTATTTCATTTTGTTAAAATATATTGATCTTATAACAACCCTCATGTTTGTTTTGAATCACAAGAACAACAAAATTTGCAGCATTTTCAATGAATGAAGATATTATACATCACTTGACAGCACAAATGGATGCATGGTGTTCTTGGACGAAGAAAAATAACCGAAATCATAATCTTGCAAAAGTTAGTTATAACTCTCCAAACTCACAAAACAACAAATACATGACAATAAATAAAAATATGCTCTGTATAGTTTATAAAATTTCACAGTATTACTTTTTAAGAAAAAGAGACAAAAGATGCAGATATTGAGTTCAGGTTGGTCTAACTATTGTTGGTGTCAATTGTGTTCAGAGACAGTAGGACGAATAATACTAAGAGTGTTAAGAAAGCAAAAACAGCACCGGCAACCACTCCATATCTATAAAAAAAATTATACTACCTTACTAATTCTATAACGCTCTGGTGATTCAACAAGTCAAAAAGAATATGTTGGATAGAAAGATGGGACTTAACCAATGTATTTTCATAAAAGCTTGAAATCTCCACTAAATTTTTAAATTACATTGCAACATCATTAACTCTAGTTTTATTATTTGTGTAGAAATGGATTAGGAGGAATTTGAATGGATCAGAATTATTTCAGTATGAATCTCATTTATGCTTACGACTTTATCAAAAAATATAGTATATTATCTATTTATTAATATTGTGAAGTGATCCTATTTCTATGTCATCTACCACTGGAAATATATGCATAAAGGTGATCACTTTGATATAAAAATGATACATTATATTCTTTAGTAAATATCTATTTAATAAATATAATTGTTATTAATTCTGTATATTGCAATTAAGGTATTACAAGGAACGATACAAAAACGACTATAAAACTGCTACAAGAAAATTTTTGAAATTACCCACTTCTATGAATTACATCATCTGTACTTGCTACTCACAGCAACTCTATTATTTTGTTTGCCATGTATATATTAGGTATATAGCTACAGTATCTTGCAAGCTTTTGTTTGAAAAAAAACAGTGACATCAATAAAAAATGTATATTTCAGGGGCGATACTGTTAATATTTTCTATGATATTGTACAAATATAATCTACAATAAATCGCATACTACATATCATTGTCGTTTTATACTACATATTCCAAACATTTATGTGTAATACATAAAGACCTTTCTAATATAACAGAAAAAAATCACTCACATAAAATAATTATACTTACGTTTAACACATAAACAACTAATTATAATTTTTAACAATAATATAATTTTACAACGAATCGCACACACATTGAGTATGCCTCACTGGCTAGTTATATATAAATAATAAAAAATATATAATAAACGACCAAAGCAAAAATACAACAAACGTGCAATGCACATTCTCCCATACTAGCTTGTGTTCAGTGTGTCATTGAACAAAGACTATATTCTCTCATACTAGCATGTGTTTACTATCGACCCACTCTTGGGACTAAGATTCCGTATCTAGTACTACTCAATCAGATTCTTGGTGTTATATATATATATATATATATATATATATATATATATATAAATATGAGTGCTTTCTTTAGATCTAATTCCACCCCTAAAAAGCTATACACATCTAGAAGGGCAAGGGACAAGGGTGCTAACTTAAAACAGAAACTAAACAAATAGTTTAAGTGGCTCAGCCAACCATTAAACAAGAAAGCAAAATAAAAGACGAAACTTTTATTTAAAACTTTCATAATTACAAATTGAGGAATACCTCAGATGAAGTGGTGTTTATACAATCCACACTCTAGGGTACTCTTTGTAAGGGGAGAAGAAAATGAATTCTTCGGATGTTTTTCGGATGATTTTCAAAACTGAAATCATCCTATTTATAGGAGAAATTTACTATTGCTACAGTGTCAAACAGTGACCTGTGAATAGTAACTTTTTCCGTGATTGGTGCCGCGATGTAATGGGTGAACTTTCCGTGATTTGCGCCCTACGATTATGTAAGGTGAACGGTATTTGTACATTTGAACAGTAAATTACATTTGAATAGTAAAATACAATTTGAAAAGAATCCTATCTATTACAATTGGGATTCTTCAATTTTGTTGAGGTCGATGCCGAAACAGTCGTCCTTATTTGGGTGAAATCTTCTTTAGTGCTGATGCTGGCAGTTGTGCTGGAATCAGAACCGGATGATGATACCTGTTTTCTTTTGCTGGAAACTACCTTCTTGTCAGAAGAGCTTGAAGTTCCCTCTTTGATCTGGGAGAGAGTATCTTCCAGTTATTTGATATATGCGTCCTTGATTTTGGCCGAAGCTAAAAGGACATTGTTTGAAGACCTTTGCTGTAGAAACCGTGCAGTTTCTTTTTCTGTTGGTAGCAAGAATTGTGAATTCTTGCAGACCATAATTGGACTAGATTCTTATGAGCATTGGTAGCACCATAAGCAGTATCCTATCATTTGATCAAACCTTGTCTTACCAGTAAGGTGGAAAGGCTGAATTGTTGAATTAGGCTGTGAAAACTTTGATTTAAAGTCTCAAAGTCTTCTTAAAATTTGGCGAAGGTAAAATGGATTTATTAGGCCTAACTAAAGACCAAAATCTATTAAACCAGATTGGGAAAGAATAGGTTATATTCTCTTTGAAGAAGAATGAACAAGAGTGTTTATTCTCAATATTTTGGTATGTGAAGGTATTGAACCAAGCACATTGATAATCCTAGAAGGATTTTTTGGACAACAATTAAAGGATTGTTGGTGAACCAATGGTGAACCAATTAGGTTCAATTTGGGCTAAGAGTTTGATAGTCAGTTTTCCTGACATTTTGTAGAAACAAAAGTTTTGAAGTTTTGGGTACGTAAGGTACCGTGCTCTTTGATGCAGAAGGCACCGTGTTGAGTGTTTGAGATGATAAGGGTGAACTTACCAAAAGGTTTGAGGGTAATACCTGTCGTTACCTGGGTTTGTCCTGGTAGGTACAACGCCTGTTGAGATTGTAACCATTGTTTGAAAGCTTAATCAAGCTGTGGATCGTCTTCAGCAATTCCTTGTTCAAGACTTTTGAACTACCACCTATAGATGTGTAGGGTTTTGGGTAGATGAAGAGGTTCATCTAATTTGGATTGTGGAGGTGGAAGATCACTCTTTTGTGGGTTTGTCATGATTTAAAACAAAAGTATTTTAAACCAAAATTTGAAAACATTTGAAAACTAAATGTTTATATGGACAATTCATAAAGTTTTCTTATTTTGAAATGATAAATCCTTGTACAGAAAACTATTTCTGATTGTTCATTATTACGTTGTTGTTGCAAAAGAGCAAAAGCCCACAAAGGTTCTTGTTCTTGATTTGGATCAAAAGCTGAAATACTATTGTTAATACGTTCTAACCTGTTTTTTGCTAAAACAATTCTAGAACGATAAAAAGATTTGCTTCTAATCAAATCCCTTTTGTAATTATTCAATAATTTTGATTATAATAATTTCTAATGGGATAAACTGTATTTGAAAGATCCATTTTTGGAAGATTTTTGAAAAATCTATTTTTGAATTCTTTTTATTTAAATGAAATTTTGATTGGAGCCAAGACAGATTTTGGAAAGCCATGCAAAATCTGCAAAATAAGATAAAAAGCATTATAATCCACATAAATAAGGACCGTAAATGCAGTTTTGTTTTTGAAGAAGCATGCAATTATAAAGCAAGTCCTTTTTGTTTGGAATAGGAAACCTAATCCATTGCAAAACTTTGTTGAGAAGTTTGTAATTGATGACTAATCGAGGGACACCTCGTTTAATCTCGGAACTAACATAAAATGCAGCACAGTTCCAAGGTGACTTGGAGGGACTGTGCAGATGAATCTTCTTAGAAAGAAGAGATTAAATTCCTTCCCTCAGAATTCCAGAAGCTCTTGATTCATCTGAATAGCACGGGCTCCAGTTGGAATATCTTCATAAACTTGAGTTTGAAATTTGTGTTTGCAAATCATGAATCTTGGTTTTGAAAACTGGATCATTTAACTGAATTTGAAGACATTCAAATTTAAGATCTTTTTTCAAAAAATTAATTTGATTCATTTTCATTTGCAAAGGATTGAGAGTTTTTTCAAAAGCTGGGAATTTGAAAGGAATGAATTGATTTCTTCCTAAGGAATTGATAATTATACCTTGAAACGTAGTCGTATAAGGTATCAAATAAGCAATAAATGGAACACCAAGAATCACAGGAGTAGTGATATTCTTAGCTAACAAGAAAGTGTTGTAAGGAAAACTACAATTTGAATACCTGACTTCTATATCAGATAATTTGAATTTGACTTCCAAAGATTCACCATTAGCACTACTAATGCGTTCTTTGGTCTTTTGAAAATACTTTGCAGGAATTAAACCTTCATGAATGCAATTTAAATCTGCACCAGTATCAACTAATGCAGTGGCATCAATGAAAAGCTCATTGTTAATAACCAAAGTAATTTGAATAATAAATTTGAGAACAGTTACTCTATTTAAAATGTTTAAAAACTGTTCTTTTGATTTTTCAATAGTCTGATCAGGTGGAATCACTTGTTCAGATAAAACTTGGTTTTCAAAAGGAATTTGAGAGGTTGAAGGAGTATCAACACAATTTTCAAAAACTTGTTTTGAACATTGGGAAAGTTGGAGAGAATGAATAACCATCTGGTCAATCTGCTGTTGAGACTGAATCTCTCTAACTTCTTGTTTTAAAATGGCAATTTCAAACTGTAAATCAAGAATTGAAACCTTTTAAAACTTTTATTCAAATCTGTTTAAAATATCCGTAAGATTGTAAGTATTTAAATGTGATATAACCAGAAGGATTTGAAGAAGAAACTTGATTATGAAAATCATTTGTTTCAAGAGTTTGTTTGTACTTTTGCAAGTAAAAATGACGTTGTTCAGAATCAGGAAATTTTTCAATCATATCAAGAATTAAATCCTGTTCTCTAGTCAAAACATTGATTTGATGAGTTTTCAGAAGAAACTGAAGTTTTGCTGGAAGAAGAAGAGGAAGAACCTAAATCATCATCTTCTAAGGCATTGATAAGATTGTCTTCTTCATAATTAGAATCAGAATCACTAACATCTAATAGAAGATTGTTAAGCTGATTGACAACTGAATCATCTAAATTCAGTAGATTGAGTCCTTTTACAAACTTGCAAAATCTGGCAATATGTCCAGGTTTCTTACATTTGTAACAGACAGCAGGATTGGAATTTGGTAAAGCAGGAATGGGGCTTTTGGTAGGAAGGTTGGATTTCCTAAATTTGCGTTTGGGTTTCCCATAAGGCTTACTATAGGAAGGTTTGGAGGATTTGTGATCCTTATGTTTGTTTCTACGTTTGATTTTGGTTTCACAAGAAGGGAGACCAAACTGTTCACAGAAAGAACCTAAATCCTTCCTACGTTGATTTCTATCTTTGGCTAATTGCCTCATCATTTTGTCTTGACGACAAACTTTCATGGCAACTTGTTGGATCATGGAACTTGAGTTCACCATAGGTGATATTTTGGTAGGGCACAATGCCATTGTGCTGGGTTTGAAGTTCTTCACGAACTAAGTCTCTAAGGGATTTGGGAAGACCGTCAAGGAATTTTTCTTTCCAATATGGAAGATTTCCATCAGGTCTGGTGTAAATCCTGGTTAGGAAGGTATCCTTATACCACCTAAACTTAGAGAGCTTTTTGCACTTAAGGTTGTTAAGGATTTCAGTAGACTTTTCTCTGAAAATCCCTGGGTTACCTAAGATCTTAAATTTGAACGACTGTGAAGATGAGTGTAGACACAGCATCTGAAATGGTTTGTCCATAAGGATCTCTAATGACATTGCCCTCAGGGTCAATTCTAATGGCATCAAAGATATTGTCTCTATCGCTCTGGGATAGATGTTCGTCCCACCAACCTTTAAGTTGTCCAGTAACTCCGGCAACTAAGATATGGGCCGTGAGTTGATCATGCAATTGTATGAGGTTTTGTAAGCAGTGGCCAAACATGGTAGATCATCTGCTGGAGTTTGGATGTGATGTTGTACTCAGAAACACCATCTATGTTCCATTCATAGATATTATTGGCATTGTAAGAGTTCTGAATTAGTACATTGGGCTGTTCTTCTAAAAGAACATCAGGATGGGTAGCCCTAGGATAGTAGAGCTTATTGGACTTCTTCCAAGAACTAGAAGCAGGTTGAATACTAAGCTTGAAAATGTCGTTAGACTCAGGCTTAGGAATTTGAGGGATTGACTCAGAATCAGAGGCAGGTTTAACTCTATCAATGACAGAGATAGAACCTTTCTGTTTGTCATCCTTAGTTTTGGGAGTAGGAGTATCAGGAACATAAGCTAACTTAATGGCTTGTTCGATTCTCTCTATCCTGGATTGTAATTCACTGTCAATCTTAGGACTAGAAATCTGAGTTCTAAGCTGACTAGGAATTTCATAAGGCTTAAAGATAGGATTATCTAAAGCTGATTTGTAACCAGAAGGTTGTTTCGGTGAAGAAGCAACAATTGGTAAAGGAATTGAAGAAGTTGAAAGTGGAATCTTGACAGACAGATGTTCACCAATAACTTGCAAATATTTATTTGTAAAATTGTTTTGTTCAATTATTGGTAAAAGTTCTTCATTTGAAACTGCAGTTTTAGCCTGTTAAAAGGAGCATCATAAATTGAAGCATTGTTAGCTACCACAATTACTCAAATTTTCTCATTATTAGAAATATAGAATGAACCTTTTCCCCACTCGAGATTTGCCAAGCTTTAGTCATAAAAATTGATTGAATAAAAGGATAGTCAATTTTGTTTTGTTCAGCAAAGGCAGAAAACCAATCAATTCTTATACATGAATTTGATGTGATTAGAACAGCATAAAATTCTTCTTGAACTTTAGTTCTTCTATCATCTTTATAGTTTTCGAAAAACCATTGTTTTCTTACTTCATTATGAGGTGCATAAAACTCATTACGAAGCATTTCTTTGTTAATTTGAAAATTTGATTCAAGAGTTAAAACATTTATCTCTGCGTCAAGAGAGAATGATGTAGAATTCCTTAGTGAACAGATTCATTGTTATTTCAAATCATCATCTGTCTGTTATACACATCTAGATGTGTAAGTTAGACAGGTTAGATTCTGGTGAGATTCCATGGATTTGAAGTATTAAAAATCAGAGTGTCTAGCAATTTGTGGGTTCTGAAAATCACTATTTGAAATACTAGAATTCCTCCTCTGAATGAATCTAGCAAGATTTGATCTAAAAGAAGGAAATTTCTACTGAACCAGTAGGGAATTGCCTAATGTTTGAAATCAAGGTATTTTTAGCTGGAACTGGAGGCAAAGCTTCAGGCAGTATCCAGTTTTGAGGAAGGGATACTTGATCCCAAGAAATTGACTTAGGAACAGATAGGTGAGATCTGTTCGAATCAGTTTGAAACTAATAGTGATTTTCTCAAAACTGGATACTAGCCTGAAGCTTAAAATCTAGAGTTCATAGCTAAAAATACCTTGATTTCAAAAATTAATAGCAACTGGTAAAGACTAAGTTTTAGTTTTATAATTTGAAGTCTTAACATTTAGAGTTAAATAGTCTAAAATATGTGGATCTTATAAAGATCTAGATGTGTATAAGAGACAGACTAAGAGTATTACATACTTCCTAACCAGGATTTACACCAGACCTGATGGAAATCCTGTCTCTTATACACATCTAGATGTGTATAAGAGACAGGATAAAGGGGGTACAAACCATACCACTCAGATAGATTTATTTCTATGCAGCATTTGTATAAGAGACAGCTATTAAAGTTGGTAAAATTTCAACTTTTGCTAGTTGATTTTTTGAAAGCAATTTGATCTCGTCATATTCAGATCGAGAGGATGGTTTGTTCAATGATTTTGAGACTAGTCTCTTATCACATTTACTCCATTTGTTATTTTTATCTATTTCTTTTAAAGGATGATTGGGAATCTTCCAATTATCCAAAGATTGAGAAATATCAGAGAAATTGATTTCTTCTTTAAGAGAAGAAGGATTTGAAGATGAGGAGGAGGAGGCTTGGGTAGATCTGGAATTAGATCTAAAGAAAGCACTCATATTTAAAATAAAATAAAATACAAAATAAAAGAAAATGCAGAAATTAAATGCAAAATTTAAAATGCAAGAAATAAATGCAAATTTAAAAGTGCATAAAATAAAAGTATGTGAGTGGTATGGTTTGTACCCCCTTTATCCCTTTGGCACAGAAACCTTCGGGTTTCATAGGATGAATAATTATAAACTTTCTATGCTAATGTTTGTTTTAATCTTGTACAGATATGTTTAAGTTGATATCAACTATTATTCTAAAATGCAAAAGATCAACTTAGATCAGATTTTATTAGACAAAATCTTAATCTTTATGCAGATCTTAACATTCAGTCTAGATCACAGTAAGAACGAGTCCTTACACTCTATGGGTAGATCAATCAAGCCACAACGCCTGTCCGTCGGCTAAATTGGCGATCCAATCATATCCCATAGGACCAGTAAAGGGAATCTTTACATGAATGTTAAAATTTACTAAAGATATACAGGATCTATGCAGTTCTTAAACATTTTAGCACAATAATCATCTGGTTAGGTACGTGGGCTTCTGCTAATAACATTAAACAGATACCCTATACCAACATCCTCAGATAGATATGAATATCCGATATCAAATACAACATATCTTAACAAGATCTACCAAACATTACTATAAAGAGTTCATAGTTGTCACCCTACTTCCCCCTCTGGCTCTGATACCAAGAGGAGAACCGGGGACCCCTTTTTTTTTTTTTTTTTTTTTTTTTTTACAATTTCAGCACCTGATTGACGGTGGCTCTAAATTGATGATGATGCAAATAATTTTCCCTTTATGTGGTTGCCATGTGAAAATATAACAAATTTCAGAAAAGCCAAATTTCCCTTGTGGCTAGAGCATCCATAGGAAGGAGAAAGAAGCTGAAACGAAAGGAATGAATACATTTGCAGCACATGGGCCTCTCTCATCTTTCAACTGTAATTTTACTAAAGATATCCATTGTACAGCCGTTCAATTGAAGGTTTTCAAGATGTTCCTTAGCAAAAGGAGCCTTTTGACTTTCAAGTCCTATTCCGCTAGAAATGAAGAACAACATAAATCCCACCTGGTATTTTCACTCTTATAACTTCTGAAGTGAAGAAATTTACATGGTTTTTGAATATTTATAAAATTATTGAACTCAATGTCCTGAATTGGTGGTTTTTTTTTTTTTTTTTTGAATGGAATAAAAATAGCATTTTGGAGAAGAAAGTTGGCATTTTTAGATTATAATTACTGATAGTGATTGATATTTGTGTTCTTTTATGTAAAGAAGAACAATTCTAAGCCATGGGATTAAATAAGAGTGGAGGTTCTCTGCTAGTTTTTATCTAAATGAAGTATAATTTTTCGACAACATTATCTTGAATATGAGAAGTATTGAAAATTGAGTCTTTGTCAAGTAAAACCTTGTTGTCACAAAATTTTCTTGCATTTCAACTCTCTCTTTGTTCAATTTGATGAAATTTGGTGGATTGTGTCAGATTTTGAATGATAACTTTAGTGTTGGAAAACCTATAATAAGACCATTTTATGGAGAATTTGAATCAATGAATATTTATTCTAATTTTAGTTTTTGTTTTTGGAGTTAGTCTTGTTGTCCTACTTTCTCCAACTTTACACCAAATATTATCAAATCCCGGTTATTCTTGTCTACCACTATGCATTGCTGCAGTAACCTTTGAAACTTATTTATCTGATATTATGCTTACTAAGTGTTTAGTTTCTGCCATATCAAGATTGACATTCATGGCACCCTTCTGAAAGTGAAAGGAAATACATAAGAGTTTTCATCTGAACAAAAAATTAATAAATGAATAAATAAAATGCTCTTTGTTCAACTTAAATTGCTGATGAAATGATTAAAATATAGTGGGAAGCCAAGAGGTCATTGAAAATTCTGTATGCTAATCTTGTTTCTTTGATCCTCTGGATTTGGTAAAAATTCTTAGGATGTGTATGTATATTTCTATCATCAAGCTTATGTGATGCTTTTGCTTCTACATCATATGTGTTCGCTTGAGGGCTCTTAATTTTTTTATCTTTTCCTACTGAATAAACTTTAATCACATATCTTCGGACCCCCCCCGGGGGATTAAGAGTGATTGTCTCTGATAATTACAAAGATAAAATCCAGCAATCCAACACGGTGGAGATGGACTGGATACTTTGAAAGTAATCTGGGGTTGATTTTGGATGCATGAATCTAGGCATTTGAGTTGGATGCATAGAAAGGTGGGGATGGAGATAAGAAGCAATCCAGAATCCTATCAAATTCTCCTTTTGACCTATAAAGCAGTCTTATCAATTTGATATGAGATTTCTTGTTCCAAGGCTTCTTAGTGCTCAATACAGACATTCCATGCGACGGAGGCACAATATTTAGCACTTTGGCATTTGATATCTTTAGTTTTGCATGTTCCATTAAGTTTTGGCTGGTTGGCTGCAGTTATCACCAAATTGCATCAACAAGTTCTTGAGCCACAAACTGAGGTATGTAATACTCTGCACTTTAGTGTATCAATGATTGTTGAACTTGGTGTTGAAAGAAAGTGTTCTATATTGTATACTTCTCTTGCAACTTGACACCAAATTGTTTCTTTTTGAAGAAAAGGCTTATCTGAAAGGTGTAAATATTTGAGATGCAAGCTTTTTAGTAGTAAATGTTTTATTTAAATATACTCTTTAGAAATTATGAAGGATCAAAATCTGATTCCTCATCTAGTGTTGTTCGATCTTTTAACCTTAATTCATGGAAAGTGAGAAGAAAGAAATAAAAGTTTCATAAACCATGACGATATATAGGCCTTTTTTGTCCATTTGAAGCTGGGAAAAGCAAAAACTAATGGGAAGAAAGTAACATATTACCTAAATTTTCAACACTTTTCACTATTTTTTCAATCTTTGTACACCAAAATGAAATGAAAATATAGGGAATCTTGATAGATGATTTTCTTTTCCCTTCAACACTAAGACAAACCAAACCTTATTCCTACTAAATAGGGTCGGCTGCACATGAATCCAATTACGCTATTTTGCTTTGTCCTGAACCATCACCTCCTTAATTTCTAGATGAGCTATATCTTTCTTACAAGTTACCTACCCAGTCTGTTTCGATCCCCTACCCTTTTTATGTTGACTACTCTCTCTAAATTTAATTCGCCTAGTAGGCGCATCTACTGGCCGTCTTAACACATAACCTAACCATCTTAAGTATGTTTCTCTTATCTTCTCATCAACAGGTGCTACTCCAATTTTATCGCGAATATGCTCATTGCGCATCTTGTCTATCCTTGTGTACCCACACATGCATCTTAACATTCGCATTTCTGCTACTCTCATCTTTTGCTCATATGTATAATTCGTTGCCCAACATTCAGACTCATAAAGTATTGCTGACCTAATTGCTGTTCTATAAAATTTACTCTTAAGTCATAAAAGAATTTTATAGTCGCGTAATATTCCTGATGCCGTTCTTCATTTAGTCCAATCCGCTTGCATCTGATGTGTAACATCTCAATCTAACCCATACCCCATTACTCTGAAGAACTGAACCTAAATACTTATTTTTACTCATGGGTATCTCTTGATCTCTAATACTAACCCCTATTCTATTCCTACATACATTCTTACTAAACTTGAATTCCATATATTATGTTTTTGATCTACTAAATTTAAACTATTTTGTCTCAAGTGCCTCTCTCCAGATCTCGATCGTACAATTAACTCCATCTTTTGTTTCATCTACTAAAAAATGTTGTCTGCAAACAACATACATAATGGTATTTCCTCCTATATGTGCCTTGTAAGTTCATCTATGACCAATTCAAATAGATAAGGACTTAGAGCTAAATATTGGTGTAAACTATGTTACCTGGACTCGGGTGCGGGTGTCGGATACGGATACCTGCCTAGGTGTCGGGTTCATCAAAATCATAAATTGAGGATACCGGGATACAGTAAAAGAGTCGGATACGGGTACGAGGATACGTCTAATATAATTATATGTGTTTCTATACGTTTAATAAAATTGATTGATAACTTAAAAAAATATATTTATTATTTTATAATTAATTTTTAAAAATATAAATATTTTTGTGTATAAAATATTAGAAATAATAGTGGTAGACAAAAATAAAATGAGATTTTGTTCAATTTTACTTGTTACTATTTAGGTCCCAAATGTTACTTGGCCCAATTTTACTTAAGTATTAGTACTAGTTTGTATGAAATTAAAATTAGGCCCAATTTACATAAAAACTGCAGAGATACTTTGGCCCAACTTTAAAAAAACACTGGCCCAATAACACAAGTTAAAACAACTAAACCCTATCTCTACACCTCCAAACAAAACACTAGACTACCACCACTCATCTTCTTCTCTCTGGTTTGTTTTCCTCAGCCATCAGGCATCAATCAAGCGTCACCGAAACTTTTCTTCGTCGTCGACTCTTAGCACCATCATCTCTTCGTCTTGTTCCTCATCTTTTCTTTCCTTCGTCGTCTTCTTCTTCTTCATCCCTTCTTTCCCTCATATCCCCTTTACCTCAGCTTCCATGAGTCAAAGTGTCCACTGGATTTTGACCGAATCCTGTCCGTGTCCTGCACCCTTACCCGTGTCGTGTCGTGTTGACGCAGGTACATCGAGGATAAGAGGCAAGTCCGGGTAACATAGGGTGTAAAGCTATATTTATAGGGAACTCTCGTGTCAATCCTCCTGGTGTTCTCACACTTGTAACCACATCCTTATACATCTCCTTTATTGATTCCACATATACTACTCTGATTCCTCTTTTCTCTAAAACTCTCCACATAACTTCTTTTGGGACTCTATCGTATGCCTTTTCAAGATTAATAAAAACCATGTGCAAATCCTTTTCCTTATCATGGTATCTCACATTAGTCTCCTTAAAAGATGTATGGCTTCAGTAGTTGATCTAAGAGGCATGAAACCAAATGTGGAATCTGATACCTTAGTCTCGTTTCTTAACCTTTTTTCTATCACCTCCTCTCAAAGTTTCATCGTATGTCTCATTAACTTAAGACCTCTGTAAGATTCGCACAATTTTGTATATCCCCTTTGCTTTTGAATATAGGTATAAGAGTACTTTTCTTCCATTGGTCCGGCATCTTTCTACTCTTCAATATTTCATTGAAAATATTGGTAAGCCAACTTATGCCTTTCTTTCCTAGACATTTCCATACCTCAATTGGAATATCATCGGGGCCAACTGCTTTTCCTTTCTTCATCTTCTTCAAAGCCTCTTTCACCTCTGATTCATGAATCATTCGATAATACATTATGTTTCTATACTCTTCAAACTTATCTAACTCTCCCAAGATGATATCGTCTCCATTTTCTTTCATTGAATAGTTGATGGAAGTATCTCTCCCACATTTCCTTAATTTCCTCATCTCTTTCTAGCACCTTATTATTTTCATCTTTGATGCACTTGACTTGGGTTAAGTCTTTCATTCTATGGACTATTGCTTTAACAATTTTATAAATATCTTGCTTTCCCTCCTTAGATTCTAATTTTTGATAAAAATCTTCAAAAAGCCCTATCTCTCGCTTCACTTACAGCCCTTTTTTTGCCTCTTTTTTAGCAAACTTTTCTTTCTCAATATTTTCTTCGACTATATAGAAAGAAGAATTATACACATCTCCTGTGTATAAGAGACACATGACAAAAGCAAATATCTTGTAGCTACCCTTCTTTTGTACAGTAATAAACTATTTTTCCCTCATTTTTCCTTTCTTTTCTCGATTTCAAATATTCTGTTGGCCTATGATTCTTCTTGATTTTTTTTTTCTTTTTTTTTTTTCCATTTTCATACCAAATAAACAAGGGTCTTCTGCTTCCAGTTATCTTAATAAAAATATAGAAATTAGAGAGTAACACAGATTTGTAAAAATCAAATGTAATTCTATTATATCTCAAAAATATTAAACATGAAGCATAATAATCTCTGTGGATATCCATATATTTGATATTGAAAATAAGGTACCGAACAACCAAATTCTTGACCTCTTAAAGACCAGTAATTACAATCAATAAGCATTCTCTACCTGCTTTCAATCAGTTTTAGGATCAGCATTCATGACATATATTAATACACGAAAGGATAGTAGAATATGCAGCGTAAGAGGCAGTTATTTGATGAAATAGGAAAAGATAGTGGAAAGAACAGTGCCAATATAATGACGAGAAAAATCACTCCCGTGATTAGAATTGCGTTGTCGAGCCACCTGAGTTTGCTGACTACATGTGATATTCCAGCCATGAATGCTAAGGACATCATTGCCAGAGCTATGCCAAGTAAAGGCAAGGCTAACTTGAGGGCAACAAGCACAAGCTTGAGGTCACCTAGCTGTGCCCAAATGAGGGAAACAACAACAATGATTGAGCTGTACATGGCCATCGTGTCGCAGAAAATGAACAAATGGAACTTCCTTTCTTTTACCATTGTTGCCGTGCCCTCATTGGGATCATAGTTATTGTAGCCACCAGGCATGGTGAAACCTGCTGCAAAAGTTATGGTGGCAACAAGGGTCGATACCAGTAAGCTGAGAAGAGTGTTAACCCTGTCTTTGTAATTTTGTGAGTTCATTGTCTCAGTTGGCATTGAAATTTGCTTGTCAAAATTGCGAATCTTCCTAGGAAGGGCATGGGGTACACCCCCAGCTCTTAGTGCTGTCCACGTTAGCCGCTGAAAGAAGATAACAAAAGGAAATAATTAGTATTGAATACTGAGAACCAACAAAACAGGCATCAACCCATCTGTTTGCTCCAATATATCAAGTCTATACCTGTTGAAATGAAGATGCATTTCCAATGTAACACTCAGCAGCATCCAGAGCAGTCATTCCCTCATCATTCTCTAATGCTAGATTCACTCTGGAGTTCCATGTTAGAGCACGGACAATCTTGGGGTGCCAATGCATGGCTGCCAAATGCAAGGGAGTGTTTCCCTGCTTATCTTTCATATTTATAAGTTCCTCAAATTGTTTATCCTTTAGAATGTATCTAACTACTTCATGTTTTCCATTCTTGGCAGCAAAATGGAGGATAGGAAATAGCGACCATTTTGATCAAGAAGTTCTCTTGGTTCGGGGCAATGCAGAAGCAACTCTTTTCTAACAGCAACATGGCCTTTGATTGATGCCCAGTGAATGGGTAGTAAGCCACTTTTATCCTTTTCAATAGCACTGGGGGGACATTGGTTTAATATGAAACGAACCTCATTCAGATAATCCATTGATGCTGCATAATGCAGTGGAAATCTCCCCTTTTCATCACTTAAATGAATGAATTCTGGAGCTTTTTGTAATATGAACTGTAGAACATCTAACAATACAACCACTGTTATTGGAGAGAAGTAAAAATTATAAAAACAGTATGTATCTTCTACCTCCAAGGACAGTAAATCACATTAAGCATGTTGTTCAGCTGACTTTATAATATCTAACTGACCAAGGTATCTGAAAGAAAATTTCGAAGATTTTCCTACCTATATTCCTAGTACCAATAGCTGCATGAAAAGTGATTTTCCAGCTTTCACCTGCTCAGTCTTGTTCGAATCGAGCTCCTCAGGAAAAGAAAGTACTAAGGAAACAAGTTGCTTAATACCAGCTTTGCCTGCTAGGTACAGAGGAGACTCCAATGCATTGTTTAGATAAAATGCTACTTGAGGATCTGCATTAATCAACATATAAGCAATACCATTATAAGGCGATTGCATCCAAACCTCGTGTAGGGCTGTGTTTCCCTTTTCATTTCTTAACCTTAAGAGAAGTTCAAAATTTACTTGCCACTCATTCTTCCCTCCTTCAGCAGCAGCAGCAGCAGCAGGATCTAAATCAGGAAAGTAGTTTCGCGGTTGAATCAGTGTCTCCACAGCCAATGAATTTCCATATCTTGCAGCAAGATGCAGTGCAGTATCACCGTTGAAATTCTTTTTGGTGATTAATGATGGATAGTGGTACGCTATCAACTGAAGCATATCGCCAAAGGCGTTATTGCTTGTACAAATATGGAGATATGTATTTCCAATTAGGCTTACCTGATGAAAAACATCATATAGTCCCAATAAGCCTATTTTAGTTACAACTTGTTCTACTACTCTGATGAAGTAACGATATCCCCATTTATTGCAGCCCAATATGTATTTCCATTATGATCTTCCACCTGAATTTCAGAATCTGTTCTTATACAAGTTTACATTTAAACTTCCAGAGCTCGTCTCTGGCGCACTATCAGGATATGAGGAGGAGGCAGCGGTGGAACTGATATTGTTCTTAATCTTTCTATCCTTGTGTTCCTATCTTTCCACCATGGGCATCTCTCTAGATCAATCTCCAAATCAATTCTAACCATCTTACTACTTCCAACTCCACAGTCCACAAACAAACAACTCAAGATAACAAGGAGGAAATCTTGTTCGGACCTGGAAATGAAAATGATGAAGTTTTCACCACGTAATAAATCCAACTTACAAACTTGAAACTCGAGGGAAAATGACCAAACTGAAGACTACATTATAAGTACTGTATGTTGTTTACCTAACCTAACTAGCATTTCCCATTTAGTGTAAGCCTACCAAGGTTCATCTCAGCAAAGCTAAGTGGAGAAAAGAAAATTGATTAATCGAGATTCCAACATTCAAAGAGTGCATTTATGTATCAGACCAGCAGCTACAACATACACATTCAACAACATATTGTATTAGGTTTTAACGAGAGGAGGATGTACTTGGAGAGATGTTGCGGGTGAATGTAAAATTGGAGAGATGCTACCTTCAATTGTCACCGAGAAAATCGCTGAAATAGTCCTTCAACTTTTTTACTTTAACCAAAATAGTTCATTAACTTTTTTTGTAGCCAGAATGGTCCACTAACTTTTATTTTTTAGCCAAGATATTCCTTTTATGTGAAATTTATAAAAAAAAAAAAGAAAATTTTTTTATGGTGGCTCCATCATAAAAGGACTTTCTTGGCTAAAAAATAAAAGTTAAAGGACTATTCTGGCTAAAAAGAAAGTTGAGGAACTATTCTGATTAAAAAAAAGGTTGAGAGACTATTTTGACTAAAGTAAAAAAATTGAGGGACTATTTTGGCGATTTTCCCATTGCCACCCTACCCTTTTGGTTTTGGGTAAAGTTATGCCAAGGTAAATAGTTAAATTCACACCACATTTTATAGTAAGAAAAGAATTACTCCTATTACAAAAATTCTATACGTAGAAAAATTCTTTATTATCACCTGGCATTAACAATAGCAGATAGGTTAGGTTTATTTCAAATAATTAGAAGGAATTTCTCTCTAATACATTCTAAAAAATAATTCAAAAATATTTTTTAAAAATATATCCATTCATAATGTAATTTATTTCATATATTTGTTATATATAAAATTTGAAAATAAATAGAGTTTTTTTTTCTTTGATTGAACGTTTATCTTGATTTTAATTTATTTTATACTGTCTAAATATTTCGTACAAATTGAATGATAAAATATTTACGAATATATTTAGTTTTAAAATATATTTATATATTCATTAAAGCAAATTATTAATGTTATTTGATAATTTTTTACGAATTTTAGTTGTTCAACATTGCATACAATAGTAGATCATTAGAAGAAATTAGAGAGAAGCGTAATGGAAAGGATCTCAACCCATAACAGATGAATCATTTATAAAAGATAGAACCATACTTATAAGGCATATGATTTTTGTACTAGGAGTGACTAATTTGACCACAAAAAAGATTAGTGGGCAAGTTAGTAACTTATGAAAATTTCATAAGGTGTACGGCACTTTACTCTGTATTATATTCAATAAAATCTTATAAGGTGTTTGGTTTATGAGTATGAGAGAAATGAATGATAATCAAAATTAATAATACTCAAGGATGTTGTTTGGTTGTTAACTATGGAGATCATTTTATAAAAATGACTTTCTTCATTCTCCATTTATGTCCTTAACAAAGAATTTTTCCTTGTATCCTTTTTTCTAGACTAATTTTCTATCCTCATCGATTCCATTTACTATGACACTTTCGGGGGGTGTTTGGTTATGAGTATGAGGGGAAGGAATGAGAATCAAAATTAATGATACTCATAGATGTTGTTTGGTTAATCACTATAAGATTTATTTTATGTGAATGAAAGTGTTAAAAAATACCCACTTTCAATCTTCATTTGTAACTTAAGTTTTAAATGGATTAACTTATTAATATAATAAAACTTATTATTTATTTAAACCAAACAAGTAAGAGATAAATATATAAACTCATACCAATGATAAAGTTTATAATTTCGATTTCAAATACAAATCAAATATCTACTTAGTGTTGCTTATGCCTTCAGCTATAGAGTAGTCTCTTTTAAATTTATCCTCTTTTTGAGTATATTGTTCAATGGAATTCCATTTCTTGTAGGACATTGATTGCATCCCTCTTCAACCTTCCGTATTAGAAAACGGTTAACTTTGTGGGGGCACAATTTTGCTTGGATTTTTTTTGGTTAGACAAAGTTTAGGAGAGTAAGTTATCACTCTTCTTTTAAAGTTAGAATAAGTTACAAACACATATTTTAGTAATTTATAATAATAAATGAGATTTTTCAAATTTATGATCAAAACAGGTCACAAATGTATATTTTAACCATTTGCTGTGATAAATGAGATTGAGAATACTGTAAGTCAAATCATAAATTTTTAATGATCTAATCCCCGATCCCCTTATTACCCTTTGAGTACACAAATGACTTGAATGGTCAAATCTATTTAGGCAAATCATTATTAATTCAGCAGAAGCCCTTCAGGCATCTTTTGGGACATGGTTCTACAATTTATATTTGCTTCCTCCCATCGATCAACTCATCCGTTCCATTTTTTCCAATTACCTCGTTATTCTAGGAAATTTGGACATGTTTGTGTACATTGGAATTAATACATGTGATAAAAGATGAAAAACTATAGAACAATGATCAAGCAAAGAACAAAAATAATTGATACCCCTTTGTCTAGAATATTCTGAAATAATTTTAAAAAAAATTTGAAGTTAATAATTAAAATAATGGAAAGAAACAAAGATCCGTGAACTTGTCTTCAAAATCACTGATCCCTAAATTAGTGAGATAATAAAAATGTTTTCCGTATAAAATAGCTGGTCAAAATCTTGTCATATATTGACTGAATAGTTTTATATGAATCTATAGTTAGTTTTTTTTTTTTTCTTATAAGAGACAGATATGTATAATTAGAACAGTTTAGTTTTACTACAATTATTATGGTCCAACTGAAACCATTCTTGCGCCCTTCCATTCGTTGCTTTCGATAGTCGGACACGAATCCTCTTCATTTAGGAGTAAATGGAGAATCTTCAATTTATCTTTAAAAATGAGTGATAAATTATTTAAATACACAATTAAATATGAGATATTTGCCAAATCGTTATTTCTATAAATTTTTATGATAAAAATTAAGTAGTTTTTATTTTCTTCTCTTTGATAATTAGCTAAATTTAAAAATTATTGTCATTTAAAAATATTAATAAAATTATTTTATTAAGATTCATACTATTTAATCAAAAAATATACGTATTTGATTTCTTGCAACAAATAAAATTTTATAACAATTGTTAACTCTTAGTAGGTCATTAAATTGGAGTAACATAATGTTATATAATTTCGTTACATTTTTTTAAGTATTTTTTTTCTTATACTAAAACTTAAATTTGTTATGTAAATAAAATAACAATTGAAACTACGTAGTTTTGAGTGTTAGAAATAATAGAATAGTGATGTGTTAAAGATAGAAGAAATGAAATGGCAAGAATGGAGTAGAAACAAGTGTTTTCCTTTTGTAATTTAGAAATATCAAAACCTGTAGAATTCGATTTGTGTATATCATTTTTCTTAAGGTTTTGATTGCCCCCACTATACTCAATAGTTTGCTTTAGGGTGAATAGCAATCTACCTCTAGGATATAACAAATTCTTGAAGATTTTCAATAGCAAAATTTAAAAATCTTCCCAAGAACAATGTATAAGAAAAGACAAATTTTTAATTTTTTATGTTGTTATGAATTGGTGGATATAACTCTCTTTTATAGAGATGGAAGGTCAGAGGAATCCATTGGAATACATCATCCTTTTCAATCCATGAAACACTTCTCTTGAACCAAAAGTTACAACTTTCTCTATTTTACCCATTTTCAATTTTCAAACGGTCATCTACAGTATCGCTATAGTGCCTCGCGCACATGCACGCACTGTAGCAGCGCATGTGCGCTGAACATTTCTGGCTACTGCCTTCAGCGCACATGAGCTGCTACAGTAGCGCATGTGCGCTGAAATAATATTTTTTTTATTGCAACACATACCCACCAATTCTATTTATATCACAAACTACAAATTTACATTCCCCCACTTAGTTTGTAATATAAATACAACTCACTATCTCTTTTAACATTATGCATAAAGAAAAGTGACTATTGTCTTAAACTTTTCTTTAGTGTAAATAACTCACTAGACCTAATCAAATCAAGGTGGCATTTGTTGCTTAAACCATGATTTAAATTAGATTAGAATTATCACACACATGAACTTGTTAACCTTATACATATGTTCACAAAACAGCTTTAGCACTATTACCAGGCCATGTGCTCTATCCTAATTCATGAATATGTACAAAAGAGAACCCAAAACTTTTGTTAGAAGCGGCACCACTTCTTATGATCATATAGGTGAAATCTTCTCAAACTTTTAAGGTTAAAAGCACAGCAAGATAGTTTCATTAAGAATATAAATATTTATATATTCACCCTTCCCACTTAAGGGTTACCAATTACACTAATAACATGGAATGGTATACACATAATTTTATTGCTCACAACTATTATTGGCAACTTGTTTTTACCCTTTAAACCTTTTAATCTAGTGGTAGTACTAGAATCAAGGTTGGGTTACCATTGCTAGTAGTTTTAGATAAAGGATTTCAATACCATTCCTAATGACGTCGATCTCACCAAATCTCTCGCAAGATGTTTAGTCAACGGATCCGCTAAATTGTTGTATGTTCTTACATACAGCACTGATACGACGCCATCATTTAACAACTGTCTAATATAAGTATGCCTTAGAATTATATGTCTAGCATTTACCATTGTATATTTTATTCAATGCTCTAGACATTGTGGCTTTACTATCACAATTCAAAGCAATGGCTGGCATTGGTTGAGGCCACAACTTGATCCGTTTCTTTACCAGCTGAGGCCAAGGCTATGCATTCAGCTTCCATCGTGGAATGAGCAATTACGGTTTGTTTCTTTGAAACCCATGAAATTGCTCCTCCACCTAATATAAAAATCCAGCCGCTTGTAGAGTTTTTATCACTAATACTAGTAAACCAATTAGCATCAGAATATCCTTCAAGCACAGCTAGAAAACTATTGTAGAAGAGTCCTAAATCTTTAGTTCTTTTAAGATAACCAAGAACTCTCCCAATTGCTTTCCAATGATCATGTCCAAGATTTTTAGTATATCTAGACAATCTACACACGGTAAAAGCAATATCTGGCCTTGTGCAACTCATTGCATACATTAGACTTCCTATTACACTTCCATACTCAAGTTGAGCAATAGGATTGCCAGTATTCTCACTTAATTTAAAGTTTGGGTCAAAAGGAATATTTTCTTCTTTCACATTTAAATGTTGATACTTATTCAAAATTTTCTCAACATAATGTGTTTGACATAAAGCATAACCCCCACTATGCCTTTTAACTTTAATGCCTAAGATAGTATCTACTTCACCCAAATCCTTGATTTTGAATTGAGAAGATAGATACTTCTTAGTTTCAAGTACACCTTTATAAGAAGTAAAACAATTAGCATATCGTCTACATATAGACAAATAATCACACCATATTCTTTAATGAATTTTGAATAAATGCACTTATCAGTATTATTATATCTAAATCCATTAGAGAGTAAATCTGATTCAAACTTTTCATGCCATTGTTTGGGTGCTTGTTTTAAACCGTATAGAGATTTAATTAGTTTACAAACTTTATGTTCATTTCCTGGCAATGTAAAACCTTCTAGTTGTTCCATATACACTTCTTCATCCAAGTCACCATTTAAAAAAATTGTTTTAACATCTATTACTCTTTGATGTATACACAAGTTATAAATGGAAGCTAATGACATTAGTACCCTAATGGATGTAATCCTTACAACAGGTGCATAAGTGTCAAAATAATCAATTCCTTCCTTCTGTCTAAAACCCTTAACTATAAGTCTTGCTTTATATGTCAATATGGATCCATTAGGGGCTATTTTCTCTTAAACACCCATTTACAACCAATAGGTCTAGAACCAGGAGGCAAATCCACTAGAACCCAAGTATTATTTGATAATATTGAGTCCATCTCATCATTTACAGCCTCTCTCCAAAATGTTGCATCCCTTGATGACATAGCTTCACCAAACGATTTAGGATCATCTTCTACATTTAATAAGATTGGAATCTTATTAAACAAGTAATCTCTATTACCTTCAAGGCTAGAAAACAATAGGCTGTGAAGATATGAAATCAGAGGACAAATGTTTTTCTTTCCTTTGTCTTTGACTTCTTCTAAGTTCAAAAGGAGTATCAATTTCCTTCCTTATTTATTACTAGAAGAGGAATCAATATTTGGAATCGGTTCTTGTATTTTAATTGGATCCAAATCAACATTTGAATTTTTAAGAAATTTATTCTTAAAAAATTCAACATCCCTTGATTCAATAATAACATTAGAATCAATGTCAAGTAGTCTATAGCCTTTAGAATTTTCAGCATAGCCAACAAACACACTTTTGAGTGCTCTCGGTCCTAACTTTACTTGTTTAATATCTGGAACTCTATAATAGGCTATACATTCCCAAACTTTAAGATAAGTTAAGTTTGATTTTCTCCCTTTCCATATTTCATATGGTGACACTTTAGTCTTGAGAGACGGAATTCGATTATGTAAATGACAAGCAGCCAACAAAGCTTCTCCCCACAAATTTCTTGGCAAACCAGAATTTAGAATCATGGTGTTAACCATATCTACTAAAGTTCTATTCTTTCTTTCAGCCAAACCATTTTCTTGTGGAGTGTATGGAGCACTTGTTTGGTGTATAATACCCAATTTTGTTCACAAAATATTCAGAATTCGGTAGAAAAATATTCACCACCTCTATCACTCCTCAACATTTTGATTTTCTGCAAGAGATTTATAAGATTTAAACATATCAAATGCTTCATCCTTTGCTTTCATTAAATAAACATGGACACATTTTGAACAATCATCAATGAAAGTGATGAAATATTGTTACCACCTCTTGTTAGAAAATCATTTAATTCACAAACATCCAAATGCACAAGTTCTACTAATTGTGTATTTTTTTCAACTTTTGGAAAGGGCAACTTAGTTATTTTTGCTTGAACGCATGTTTCACATTTCTTCTCAAAATTATCTTTGATAGATATTAACCCATGTTTAGTCATAAAATGAAGTATTTTATAATTAACATGTCCTAATCTACCATGCCATAAAGAATAAGAAGAATCCGCAATATAAACAGAAATATTGTCTTTATTGATACTTGGTTTAAACATGCCATCACAAGAGTAGCCCTTTTCTACAAATAGACATACCATTCTTGAACAAGATAACTTTGTTTGACTCTAATACAACTTTTAGCCCTTTCTTATTCAATACATTGGTTGATACAAGATTTTTCCTAATTTCCAGAACATGAAGTACATTCATTAACACAAGTTTCTTGCTGGAAGTGAATTGTAACTCCAGCTTCCCTTGCCATGAACTTTGGCTGAAGCATGATTTCCCATAAGCAGTTCATAAATGATCAGAACATCTTCATAAGTCTTGAATTGAGACTTATCATTGTAAATGTGCACGGTAGCACCAGAGTCATACTACCAATCATTTGATTTGGTTGAAGTTGCCACATTTAATTCAAAAATTATACCAATATGACAATCAGTTATCATTGCAACAATTTCAGCATCTCTTTCAACAAGATTTGCTTTAGGGGGGAATTATTCTTCTTTTGTTTTTCGCTGGAATTACACTCATTTTTATAATGCCCTTTCTTGCCGCAATTATAACATATTATGTTCTTTTTTAACTTGTCCTTAGAAGTTAGTATTTTTAGAAAACTTTCTTTTAGAAATTGTAATTTGACTCTTATTTTCATTAACAAAATTCACTTTTGAAACAAGTTCTAAATCCTTCTTATGAAGATTTCTAGTATCTTCTTCGATTCTCATATGTTTCAAAACTTGATCAATTGTTAACATTTCAGTAGTATGAAGCATTTTCTTTTGATAATCATTTCAACTAGAAGGCAATTTTGCAATAATTGCCCCCACTTGAAATGATTCTGAAATTTCAATACCAAGATCTAAATTTTGAAACAATAATTTGGAGATCATGAACTTGATCCAAAATAGAAGAAGGGTCAATAATACGGAATTCAAAATATTTCTTAATAAGAAATTTGTCCATGACCTTGTCTTTGTATAGCATATTTATGTTAAAGAGCCCAATTTCCTTTGGAGATTTGACCCCCGTGAAAAGATCATAGAGACGGTCTGATAGCGTATTGAGAATGTGACCTCTACACATGATCTCATCCTCCTTTCTTTTTCTCCCATTGTGCCTTGAGTTCCTCTGAATCTTCAATAGTTGGTGCAGGAATTTCAGGCAATGCAGGGTCCAAAACATAAGCAACTTTCAGTACAGTGAGGAAAAACATCATCTTGTCTTTCCACCGGTTGAAATTTGTTCCGGTTCCATCAAAACGATCTAATTTTACGAAATCTTAATGGTCATTACTTTAAAGGCAGATTCACCACTTGTTTTATGATTACTCACAATCAAAACCTTAAGATTGTTAAAGATAGAAGAAATGAAATGGCTGTATCTTAGAAACAAGTGTTTTCCTTTTGTAATTTAGAAATATCAAAACCTGTAGAATTCGATTTGTGTATATTACAAATCCTTAAGGTTTTGATTGCCTTGTACTACAAAAAAATTGCAAATTTCATGCGGATTTTTATCTGCGGATTTATTCCCCAAGAATTATATACGGATTTTACTGCAAATTTTAGTTTTCTAGGTTTGGGAAGGAAAACACTTGATTCTACTTCTATCTTGCCATTTCATTTCTTCTATCTTTAACCTGTCTCTTATACAGCGGAACGTATTATTTACAAAAATGCTAGCGCAACAAAAATCGAAGGAAAAATTGAGGACAATTGCAAATTTGTGCGGAAAAATAAATCCGAATTAATTGTGTATAAGAGAAGTGTTCCATGATTGAAAAGGTTCTTATTATTTTTTAAATAATATTTTATATCTATAAAATATATTTCTTTTATACATATATCTATTATATATTAATAGACAGGTATAAGAGACAGCTTTTTAACCTATATTTTAGTAAAATTGAAAGAATTTATTTGTTTTTTTTAATCCGTATCTACCAACGAATATTTAAATAGAATAATTTTCAACCTTTAAAATCTTTGCTAACTATTATTATAGTTTATTTGTCTTTCGTTTAAGTAAGTAATTTTTCGTTTTGTGTTTACGAAATAACTCCTACTTTGAGTTGGTGGATACGGATTAAAAAAAACAAATAAATTCTTTCAATTTTACTAAAATATGATAGGTTAAAAAGTGACCAAATTACACTTTTACACTAATTTTTCCTAACGACATAATTCGCTCCTTTAATAGATATACAAACACTACATTTTTCTTAAAACAATTCCATTTCATGAGATATTCAAGTTTTTTACTAGGATTATACAATTTGGGTTGAACAAGTTCATAATGCATATTATATGCAAAATACTAAACCATGAATAATGTTTCTAAATGAAATGTTATGTAAATGTATGTATTGGAATGATACTTAGTAGACTTTAATTATGAGATAATAGGGAAAATACTCAGGTAGATCCAATTTTTGAAACGCCATTCTAGAAATTTCAACCAGAATCAAACCCGGGAGTTATGTCTCTCTTTCTAAAGCTGCTCTCTTATACACATCTAGATGTGTATAAGAGACAGATCATGATTTGTCCTTTAAGATTCTTAAAGGTCAAACCATAAGCATTGATCTTTGTTATATGACTTTTGGGGAGAACTTTGAGAAGAAAAAGGTGAAATATCTTCTCAAAGTATCGTTGAGAATGATAATATGTCTTCTGATGGTTCTCAACACGCACAACATCTGCCATCTGATTTGGATATTTGGTATGACGTCGTGGGAGGAAAAAAGAAAGGTAGAGTTTCTGGGCTTGGTTCTTTAGGTAGGACCATGAAGGGTTATTCGTCCAGACCTTCACACCCATACGACTTACCTGAGGATGTTGATGAGAGGATTAGGATAATACGAAACCTCAGTGCCGAATACAAGCCCAACTGGAAAGGGATTCCTTGGAAAAGAAAGAAATGAAATGATAGTTCGTCGAAAGAGCAAGCTTCACTACAAGCCTAACTATCTGAAACAAGAAACTAGTTCCATACTTTGAAGGAGCGATTAGGCGTTCTTCCTGGATCCTCTCGCCACCAGCGTTCCCCACCACTTGATGCAGATGATGAGGATGATGCAGATGGTAGCTCTGATGATTAGACTGTATTTGATTGTTTACTTAGATAACTAAATGTTATATATGTATTGTATTTGAATTTGTTTCGTATTATATTTCTTTCAATGCGAATTATTTTTTGAGATGAAATTGCTCGAATGTGACATGATGATCAATGCAAATTGTACAGGGGGAAGAAAAAACCAAACAATACTAACAAAAATTTTCTGTGAAAATTATTTAGAGATTTTGCTGCGGAAAATTATGGGGATTTTGCTGGGGATATTTGATGGGGATTTTGCTGCGAAAATTATATGGGAAATTTGCTGCGGAAATTTACACAGGGATAAGTCCACGAGGCTGATGTCTATACACATCAGATGTGTATAACTAGACAGCATAGTGACGCATGTGCGCGCGGAATTGTAGCGGTACTATACATTGTTCTTGTATTGATTTTCGTAGCAAAATCCCCATCAAATCTTAGCTGCGGATTTTGTAATCCGCAGTAAATTAGTATCCACGGCCTTTTTACCTGCGGATTATTTTTGGTGCCCAAAAAACTGCAGCATTACCCTCATTCTTTCATGGATTTTTCATTATAATCCGCAGCAAAATATGCAGGTAATTAACAGTTTTTTAGTAGTGCCACTATACTCAATAGTTTACTTTTGGGTGAATAGCTATCTACCTCTAGGATACAACAAATTCTTGAAGATTTTCAATAGCAAAATTTAAAAATCTTCCTAAGAACAATGTATAAGAAAAGACATATTTTTAATTTTTGATGTTGTTATGAATTAGTGGATATAACTCTCTTTTATAGAGATGGAAGGTCAGAGGAATCCATTGGAATACACCTTTTCAATTCATGGAACACTTCTCTTGAACCAAAAGTTACAACTTTCTCTATTTTACCCGTTTTCAATTTTCAAACGGTCATGTATAGTACCGCTACAGTGCCGCGCGCACATGCCAAGCTAGCAAGACATGTGTTGAACATTTATGGCTATCGCGGCGCACATGCGCTCTGATAGCGCATGTGGGCTGAAATAATATTTTTTTTTTATTGCAACGCATACCCACCAATTCTATTTATATCACAAACTACAAATTTACATGATGTGGATGAAATTTAACCCTTAATTTAAATAAATATTGAAATATCACCCATTTAGATAAATAAATGAAAGACCCCCTATTTATCCCCTAAATGGAGAACATCCTTGTTCCTTGATAGGTAGATCTCATGGAAGAGCAAAGTTGTATACATGCATGGAATGGTTGGTGTTATTGCCAGAGCAATTAATTTTCCAGTTAGAGCAATTTTGTGATTATTGACAAAATTGCCCTCTAAAGGTCAACAACACATTTCTTCACTGATCAAAAGGTCTTTCGCTCCGCCATGCTGTCCACCACAACACAAAGAGACATCCTTAGTCCATTACATTCGCCGTTGATGTGGCCACCACTGTATCTGACCAAGTCATCATCAATATCGGCTGCTGTTGCAGCTGAAACTCATACTATTGTTCTTATTCTGAAGAGGATTTTTTTTTTAAAATCATCTTTTGCTTGGTACTTGATTTTTTCAACATTCGGTTGGTGGAGGATTTTGTGCATTTTGTAATGATGTTGTTATTATTATTATTTTTTTGTTTCATGAAAAATATATAGATGATTAATGGCAACAATTTTTTTGGTTCAAACAAATTTTAATTTTGATTACTCATCTGTGATTTTTCCTAATTTTTCTTTTCAACTTTCATCATTTTCTTTTTAATTTTGAACAAGAAGTGGGGAGTATTCTAGGATCCTGAGAGGTGAGCAATGACGTGAAATTTGATAGGGGACAATCTTGAGGATATTTGATGAATTATTAGTATGATCTGATTATGGTTCATTCTGGAAAACTGAATAGGCAAATTATTAGTTAGATTCAATCTTTAGTTTCACTTGTATCTGTGCCTTTCTTTATATTTAAGAATCTATGACATCGGTGATATAAGTAAGATTTTTAAAATTTAATCTCGATCATAAGGCACTGGTGGAGTCGAAAATCCGATCTACCTACTACACCCAAATAAATATACCAAGTTACTTTGGGAGAAAGAGGACAAAGTCTTTCCGGGACCACGATAAATTTGACATGTCTAGAATTGTTGACTTGCAAGGGTGTTTTAGACAATCAGAGTTAAAGTGCTCTGGCAAGAAAATTTTACTTTGGCAATAACAACAGCCTCATATAAGAGACAGGGTAAGCCCCATTGGAAATACATATCTCCATATTGCTGCAAGCAGTAACTCGTGTGGCGATATGCTTCAGTTGATGGCGTATCACTATCCACCATTAATCATTTTAGGGGCTACTTTTTTAGTAGCAAATATTTTGTTTAAATATATATATCTTTGGAAATTATGAAGGATCAAAATCTAAATCTGACTCCTCATCTAGTGTTGTTAGATCTTTTAACTTTAATTTATGGAAACTTGAAGAAAGAGATGAGAGTTGCATAAACTAAGATGATATTTAAGATTTTTTTTTTTTTTTTTTTGAAATTGGAAAAGGCAAAACTAGGGGAGACAGTAACATACTACCTTTTCTTTCAACACTTTTCACTACTTTTTAATTTATATACACCAAAATAAGATGAAACTGGATTGTTGTTTTTCCCCCCTCAACACAAAACTATTAAAATATTACTTCTTTTATGTAAAAAAAAAACTTCTCATTTTCCTTTCCCGATAAAGAAGAATAATTTGCTCCTGGATTAAAAAGGTTCGTCTCAAATACACTCTAGATTCCCTCAGATTCAGTGCCACAAGGAATGCCTCCGTAGTAACTTGCCACGTGGATTACTCAATGGTGCACACCATTCAACTCATGGCATAAAGTTGAGGCCACCGATGCTTATTGGTTGAAGAACAATTATTAGTAAGTTTTATCTGCCTAAAATCCTCGGTTCCCTCAACCCATTTTTATAAAATAAATGACTCCCTATTGAGTATTTGTCTTCAAAAACACTTTTGGCCTATGATTATTCTTCTTGATTTTCTTTCTTCTTTTTCCAATTTCATACCATATAGCCAAGGCCTTTCTGCATTCAGTTATCTTAATATAAATTTTGAATTAGGAGAATAACACACATTTGTATCAATCAAATGTAATTTTATTATATCTTGAAAATATGAAACATGAAGCATAATAATCTCTATAGATGTTCATACACTTGAGATTGAAAATGAGGTATGGAACAGTCAAATTCTTAACCTCTTAAACACCAGAAGTACCATCAATATCAAGGGTAAAAACAAGTAGCTCGTGAAATGTCATAAGTAGGGCATTCATAGCTCCTTTCAATCAGTTTTAAGATCAGCTTTGACGCGTAACATATATTAGTAAACAGAAAGGATAGTAGAATATGTAGCGTAAGAGGCGATTATTTGATGAAATACACAAGCATAGTGGAAAGAATAATGCCATCAGATGTGTAGAAAAATCACTCCCATGATCAGAATAGCGTTGTCGAGCCACTTGAGTTTGCTGACTTCAAGTGATACTCCAGCCATAAATGCCAAGGACATCATCGCCAGAGCTAAGCCCAGTAAAGGCAAGGCCAACTTGAGGGCAACAAGCACCAGCCTGAGGTCACCTAGTTGTGCCCAAATAAGGGAAACAGCAACAATGATCGAGCTGTACATGGCCATTGTATCGCAGAAAATGAACAAATGGAACTTCTTTTCTTCCAGCATTGTTGCCATTCCCTCATAGGGATCAGAGTTATTGTAGCCACCAGGCATGGTGAAACCTGCTGCGAAAGTTATGGTGGCAACAAGGGTCGATACCAGTAGAAGAGTGTTGACTCTGTCCTTGTAATTTTCTGGGTATTTTATTGTCTCCGTTGGCATTGAATTTTCTGATTTGATTGTCTCCGTTGGCATTGAAATTTGCCTGTCAACGTTGCGAATCTTCCTAGGAAGGGCACGGGGTACACCCCCAGCTCTTAGTGCTGCCCAAGTTAACCGCTGAAAGAAGATAACAAAAGGAAATAATTACTTGGATATTGAGAATCAACATGGTATCAACACATTTGTTTAGACCAATCTATCAAGTCCATACCTGTTGAAACGAGGATGCATTTCCAATGTAACATTCGGCAGCATCCAGAGCTGTCATTCCCTTATCATTCTCTAATGCCAGGTTCACTCTGGAGTCCCATGTTAGATCACTGACAATCTTGGGGTGCCAATGCGTGGCTGCCAAATGCAAGGCTGTGTTTCCCTGCTTATCTTTCATATTTATAACTTCCTCAAATTGTTTATCCTTTAGAATGTATCTAACTACTTCATGTTTTCCATTCTTGGCAGCAAAATGCAGGATAGAGCGACATACATTTTGATCAAGAAGTTCTCTTGGTTCGGGGCAATGCAGAAGCAACTCTTTTATAACAGCAACATGGCCTTTGATTGATGCCCAGTGAATGGGTAGTAAGCCACTTTTATCCTTTTCAATAGCACTGGGGGGACATTGGTTTAATACGAAACTAACCTTCAAATTGAGATAACCAATTGATGAACACATCTAGATGAGTGGAACTCCCCCCTCTTCATCACTTAAATGAATGAATTCCGGAGCTTTTTGTAATATGAGCTGTAGAACATCTAACAATACAACCACTATTATTGGAGAGAAGTAAAAATTATAAAATCAGAATGTATCTACTAAAATTTTGCATTTCTTCTCTAGTTTATCTTGTTCCATTGACAGGCACAGACAATTGGCATTCCCACAAGGTTGAATACGATGAAATGAAAATAGTTAACCACTACAAAACTCAAAAGAGGCTGAAGAGGAAAAAGAAGAAGTGAGATCATTGAAGTATGGGTTTACTTTACACCGTTAAATCAATAGATGCTGCAGATTTTCAAACCATGTTAACCAAGAATAAGACAAGACAAGCATGCGAAATAAAATTTCGAAGATCATAAGTACCTATGTTCCTACTACCAATTGCTGCATGAAGGGGTGATTTTCCAGCTTTCACCTTCTCAGACATGTTCGCGAGCTCCCCAGGAAAAGAAAGTATAAAGGAAATAAGATCCTTAATCCCAGCTTTGACTGCTAGGTACAGAGGAGATTCCAGTGCATTGTTTAGATAAAACGCTAATTCAGGATCTGCTTTAATCAACATATCAGCAATATCATTATAATGCGATTGCATCAAAACCTCGTGAAGGGCTGTGTTTCCCTTTCCATTTCTTAACCTTAGAAGTTCAAAATTTATTTTCTGCGCATTCCCTCCTTCAGCAGCAGAAAGTAAATCAGGAAAGTAGTTTTGAGGTTGAATCAGTGTCCCCACAGCCGAAGAATTTCCATATCTTGCAGCAAGATGCAGTGCAGTGTCATGCCGTTTAAATTCTTTTCGGTGATTAATGGTGGATAGCGATACGCCATCAACTGAAGCATATGGCCAAACGAGTTACTGCCTGCAGCAATATGGAGATATGTATTTCCAATGGGGCTTACCTGATGAAAAACATCATATAGTGATAAAAAGTTTCAGTTACGACTTGTTCGACAACTGTGATGAAGTCATCGACATCACCTTTTGTTGCCGCCCGATAAAGATTAAGGTCCATGTTAGTAGCATTTCCTTCATGATCTTTCGAACTAGAATCTGGGGTGCTATCAGGGGGAGGAGGCCGAGGCGGAGCCGACATTGTTCTGTTCCTGTCCATCCTCCTTGAAATTTCCTCCATCTCCAAATCAGATTTAGCCACCCAACCAACTGCAGTTAAACACTGCAATACCATCTTGAGGGTCAAAACTTATTGGCAAACAATTATAAAGATTAACTTATATTACTTTTAAATTTTAGGGAGGGCGAAATACAAATTTGTCTCTTATAGACACTAATTAAATCAAATTTTTAAAATTTTTAAAAGTAAAAAGTACAGATTTTAAATTCTTCCCCTTAGGTCGTCCCTCATTTTGCCTAGATTTTAAATTCTTCCCCTTAGGTCGTCCCTGATTTTATTCATCTCAGCTTTCAGGCAAAACTAAGTGGGGAAAAGAAAATTCATTAGTCAAGATTCCAACATTCAAAGTCTCAAAGAGTCCATTTATCCCACATACACATTCAATATATAGTAGAATTACTCCTAGTACAAAAATTTTGGATATGGTTGTATTTATATAAGGGAAAATTCTTTATCGTCACCCCGCAATAACTCAAGGATTGGACCCGACTTTTAGATAAGATATTATAGGTTGTGTTTCGATGGGAGGAAACGGAAGGAAGAGAAGAGAAAGGAAGGTAAAGTTCGAAAAAAAAAATTTTGGGAGTTTTCAGTGGATGGAAAAGAAGAAGATAGAAGGAAAATGAAAGATTAAAAAAAAAAAAAAAAAATTTCTTGCATAAGTGAGAGAAAATGGAAGGCAAAGTTAGAATACATTACAATTAATTATAAAATATTATATTTATCTTTCAAACATAATACAATAATATCAAAAAGAAGAGAATACTCTAATACAAAATTAACATTAACGAATTTCAGATCTGTTCTTTGGTTTATATTTAAATTTGCAGAGCTTACCGGCACACCATGATGATGAGGAGGAGGAGGTCGAGGAGGAGAAGGAGGTCGAGGAGGAGGAGGAGATCGAGGAGGAGAAGGAGGTCGAGGAGGTTTAGGTGGTGGAACTTATATTTTCTCCGAATCAGTTCTACCCATCTTACTGCTTCCAACTCCACAGTCCAAAAACAAACAGCTCAGGATAACAAGAAGGAAATCTTGTTTGGACTTGGAAATGAAAATGATGAAGTAAGAACCACGTAATAAATCCAACTCACAAACTTGAGACTCGAGGGAAAATGGTCAAACTGAAGACTACATTATAAGTACTGTATGTTGTTTACCTAACCTAGGAACTAGCATTTCCCAGTTAGTGTAAGCCTACCAAGGTTCATCTCAGCAAAGCTAAGTGGAGAAAAGAAAATTGATTAATCGAGATTCCAACATTCAAAAAGTGCATTTATGTATCAGACCGGCAGCTACAACAACCACATTCAACAACATAGTGTATTAGGTTTTAACGAGAGGAGGATGTACTTGGAGAGATGTTGCGGGTGAATGTAAAATTGCCACCCTACCCTTTTGGTTTTGGCTAAAGTTACGCCGAGGTAAATAGTTAAATTCACACCACATTTGATAGGAAGAAAAGAATTACTCCTATTATAAAAATTCTATACGTAGAAAAATTCTTTATTGTCACCTCACATTAACAATAGCAGATGAGTTAGGTTTCTTTCAAATAATTAGAAGGAATTTCTCCCTAATACATTCTAAAAAATAATTCGAAAATATTTTTTAAAAATATATTGTGGGACATAATGTAATTTATTTCATATATTTGTTATATATAAAATTTAAAGAATAAATACATTATTTTTTTTCGGTTTGATTGAACGTTTATCTTGATTTTAACTTATTTTCACTTTTAAATATTTTGTGTAAATTGAGTGATAAAACATTTACAAATATATTTAGTTTTAAAATATGTTGATATATTCATTAAAATAAAATTATTGATGTTATCTGATAATTTTTAGGAATTTTAGTTGTTCAAATATAATAGTAGATCATTAGAAGAAATTAGAGAGAAGTGTAATGGAGAGGATCTCAACCCATAACAGATGAATCATTTATAAAAGATAGAACCATACTTATGGGGCATAGGATTTTTGTACTAGGAGTGACTAATTTGACCACATAAAAAGATTAGTGGGCAAGTAAGTAACTTATGGAAATTTCATAGGGTGTACGTCACTTTACTTTGTATTATATTCAATAAAATCTTATAAGGTGTTTGGTTTATGAGTATGAGAGAAATGAATGATAATCAAAATTAATAATACTCAAGGTTGTTGTTTGGTATGTTAACTATGGAGATCATTTTATAAAAATGAAAATGTTAGAAAATACTTACTTTCTTCGTTCTCCATTTATGTCCTTAACAAAGAATTTTTCCTTGTATCCTTTTTTCTAGACTAATTTTCTATCCTCACCGATTCCATTTATTATGACACTTTCGGGTGGTGTTTGGTTTATGAGTATGAGGGGAAGGAATGAGAATCAAAATTAATGATACTCATAGATGTTGTTTGGTTAATCACTATAAGATTTATTCTATGAAAATAAAAGTGTTAAAAAATACCCATTTTCAATCTTCATTTGTAACTTAAGTTTTAAATTGATTAACTTATTAAATAATAAAACTCATTATTTGTTTAAACCAAACAAGTAAGAGATAACTCATACCAATGATAAAGTTTGTAATTTCGATTTCGAATACAAACCAAATATCGCCTTAGTGTTGCTTATGCCTTCAGCTATAGAGTAGTCTCTTTTAAAATTATCCCCTTTTTGAGTATTTGTTCAAGAAATTTCCATTTCTTGTGGGAATTGATTGCATCCCTCTTCAACCTTCCCCATTAGAAAATGGTTAACTTTGTCGGGGCACAATTTTGCTTTGATTTTTATTTGGTTAGATAAAATTTAAAAGAAGAGTAAGTTATTATTATTTTTTTCTTAAATTAGAGTAGGTCACAAACACATATTTTAAAAGTTTATAATGATAAATAAAAACTTTCAAATATCAAAATAGGTCACAAATATTGAAATTTACATGATGTGGATGAAATTTAACCCTTAATTTAAATAAATATTGAAATATCACCCATTTAGATAAATAAATGAAAGACCCCCTATTTATCCCCTAAATGGAGAACATCCTTGTTCCTTGATAGGTAGATCTCATGGAAGAGCAAAGTTGTATACATGCATGGAATGGTTGGTGTTATTGCCAGAGCAATTAATTTTCCAGTTAGAGCAATTTTGTGATTATTGACAAAATTGCCCTCTAAAGGTCAACAACACATTTCAATTTCACTGATCAAAAGGTCTTTCGCTCTGCCATGCTGTCCACCACAACACAAAGAGACTCCATTACATTCGCCGTTGATGTGGCCACCACTGTATATGACCAAGTCATCATCAATATCGGCTGCTGTTGCAGCTGAAACTCATACTATTGTTCTTATTCTGAAGAGGATTTTTTTTTTTTTAAATCATCTTTTGCTTGATACTTGATTTATTCAACATTCGGTTGGTGGAGGATTTTGTGCATTTTGTAATGATGTTGTTATTATTATTATTTTTTTGTTTCATGAAAAATATATAGATGATTAATGGCAACAATTTTTTTGGTTCAAACAAATTTTAATTTTGATTACTCATCTGTGATTTTTCCTAAGAATTCTTTTCAACTTTCATCAGTTTCTTTTGATTGTCTAAAACATATTGATGATTCTAGGATCCTGAGAGGTCTCTTATACACATCTAGATTGATAGGGGACAATCAAGAGGTCATTTGATGAATTATTAGTATATGGATCTGATTATGGTTCATTCTGGAAAACTGAATAGGCAAATTATTAGTTAGATTCAATCTTTACACATCACTTATTTGTAGTGTGGATTAAATTTTAAGAATCTGACATCACTGATATAAGTAAGATTTTTTAAAATTTAATCTTGATCATAAGACCTACAGGTGGAGTCAAAAATCGGATCTACCTGAGTATTTTCCAAATAAATATACCAAGTTACTTTGGGAGAAAGAGGACAAAGTCTTTCCGGGACCACGATAAATTTGACATGTCTAGAATCTTTGACTTGCAAGGGTGTTTTAGACAATCAGAGTTAAAGTGCTCTGGCAAGAAAATTTTTACTTTGGCAATAACAACAGCCTCATGGAATGCCGATTATCAGTGTAGAAAATTTGGTATTACATATTTTGTTTCGTTTATTGGGTAGAAAAGTACGCATTCTAATGGCAATTGCTGAGGATGTTGATTACTTATGAAGAGAAAAAAATTGCCAAAGTAAACATGTGTATGTGTATTAGACTTACTTCTGTCTCTTATACACATCTAGATGTGTATAAAAGACAGAGTTATTGCTTAAGGGCTACTTTTTTAGTAGCAAATATTTTGTTTAAATATATATATCTTTGGAAATTATGAAGGATCAAAATCTAAATCTGACTCCTCATCTAGTGTTGTTAGATCTTTTAACTTTAATTTATGGAAACTTGAAGAAAGAGATGAGAGTTGCATAAACTAGAGATGATATTTAAGATTTTGAGTAAGTCCACGTGGCAATTGGAAAAGGCAAAACTAGGGGAGACAGTAACATACTACCTTTTCTTTCAACACTTTTCACTACTTTTTAATTTATATACACCAAAATAAGATGAAACTGGATTGTTGTTTTTCCCCCCTCAACACAAAACTATTAAAATATTACTTCTTTTATGTAAAAAAAAATTGATCATCATTCACATTCGAGCAATTTCATCTCAAAAAATAATTCGCATTGAAAGGTTCGTCTCAAATCCTCAGTTCCCTCAATTCGGTGCCACAAGGAATGCCCCCGTAGTAACTTGCCACGTGGACTTACTCAATGGTGGCATTCCTTGTGGCACTGAGTTGAGGGAACCGAGGATTTTAGGCAGATAAAACTTACTAATAATTGTTCTTCAACCAATAAGCATCCTTCACACTCATTTTTATAAAATAAATGACTCCCTATTTTTTATTTTATTTCAAAAACACTTTTGGCCTATGATTATTCTTCTTGATTTTCTTTCTTCTTTTTCCAATTTCATACCATATAGCCAAGGCCTTTCTGCATTCAGTTATCTTAATATAAATTTTGAATTAGGAGAATAACACACATTTGTATCAATCAAATGTAATTTTATTATATCTTGAAAATATGAAACATGAAGCATAATAATCTCTATAGATGTTCATACACTTGAGATTGAAAATGAGGTATGGAACAGTCAAATTCTTAACCTCTTAAACACCAGAAGTACCATCAATATCAAGGGTAAAAACAAGTAGCTCGTGATGAAATGTCATAAGTAGGGCATTCATAGCTCCTTTCAATCAGTTTTAAGATCAGCTTTCGTAACATATATTAGTAAACAGAAAGGATAGTAGAATATGTAGCGTAAGAGGCGATTATTTGATGAAATAGGAAAGCATAGTGGAAAGAATAATGCCAACAGAATGACAAGAAAAATCACTCCCATGATCAGAATAGCGTTGTCGAGCCACTTGAGTTTGCTGACTACAAGTGATACTCCAGCCATAAATGCCAAGGACATCATCGCCAGAGCTAAGCCGAGTAAAGGCAAGGCCAACTTGAGGGCAACAAGCACCAGCCTGAGGTCACCTAGTTGTGCCCAAATAAGGGAAACAGCAACAAGGATCGAGCTGTACATGGCCATTGTATCGCAGAAAATGAACAAATGGAACTTCTTTTCTTCCAGCATTGTTGCCATGCCCTCATAGGGATCAGAGTTATTGTAGCCACCAGGCATGGTGCAACCTGCTGCGAAAGTTATGGACTGGCAACAAGGGTCGATACCAGTAGAAGAGTGTTAACTCTGTCCTTGTAATTTTCTGATTTTATTTTCTCTGTTGGCATTGAAATTTGCCTGTCAACATTGTGAATCTTCCTAGGAAAGGCATGGGGTACACCCCCTGCTTTTAGTGCTGTCCAAGTTAATCGCTGAAAGAATCTAATGTGTATAATTGAGAAATTTCATTTTAATTATTCCCTTGACGTCTGTCAAAAGTAATTGCACCAGTTTTTCTGCAAGATGGCCAAAAAAGTGGTCTGATGTTGCACTTTCATATATTAAGGACATCATAAGGATCATATTTGTCTGGAATAATGTGATGCATCATTGTTATTTATAAGAACCTCATTTCATATCCTAGTTAATCTAGATGTAGAATCCGCAATCCATATGTAATGGGGATCAGCATTTTCTCTTTTCAAGTTCATGCTATTTACTAGATATGAGTCTATGCCCCTTCCATTGAATATGACAAAGAAAACTAAAACAGACTAAAACATTCAAAAAAGAATAAAGAATCATAAAGCAGAATAAAACGCACAAAAAAGAATAAAGTGCCATGTTTTCATTAGCACTCTTGCACAGCAATGTTCATATCGTGGACTCTGGGCTTTACCTAAAAATAATCCTCTTATTCTTTCTCGGTCATTAAAATTATTATGTCCAGCAAATGTTTGATTAAACTTAAACAATCATTTATAGCATTCTACACCTGATGAGTTTTGAGAGGTCTAACTTCCGATAATACAAGTACCAGACAGATGTTTTTTAGGAAAATCTGTGTTGGATGATTGTTCACATATTAATATAAAGAAAGGCACAGATCCTACTATATCTGTTACTGAAATATTTTGTATATTTTGAACCACAGCAACTCCGCCAATTAACAAAAAGAAATTACTTCAATATTGAGAATCAACATGGCATCAACAAATCTGTTTACTCAAATCTATCAAGTCCATACCTGTTGAAATGAGGATGCATTTCCAATGTAACACTCGGACAGCATCCAGAGCTGTCAATCCCTCATCATTCTCTAATGCCAGGTTCACTCTGGAGTCCCATGTTAGAGCACTGACAATCTTGGGGTGCCAATGCATGGCTGCCAAATGCAAGGATGTGTTTCCCTGCTTATCTTTCATATTTACAAGTACCTCAAATTGTTTACAGTGAAAAATTAGAATGTATCTGTTCTTATACATGTTTTCCATTCTTGTCAGCAAAATGAAGGATAGAGCAGCCATTTTGATCAAGAAGTTCTCTTGGTTCGGGGCAATGCAGAAGCAACAGTTTTATAACAGCAACGTGGCCCTTGATTGATGCCCAGTGAATGGGAAATAAGCCACTTTTATCCTTTTCAACGGGGCTGGGGGCAAATTGGTCTAATATGAAACGAACCTCCTTGAGATAACCCATTGATGCTGCATAATGCAGAGGAAATCTCCCCTCCTCATCACTTAAATGAATGAATTGTGGAGCTTTTTGTAATATAAGCTGTAGAACATCTAACAATAACAGCACTGTTATCGGAGAGAAGTAAAAACAATAAAAATCAAAATGTAACCAATCTTTTTTCTTTTTTTTTTCTTTTTTTTTTGGTAGGAGGAGGATAGGTTGCCCCTGTTTAAATCATTTAGCAGGTAATGAATCATGAATCTTGATCAAGATAACCGAATACAGTACTTGTAAGAGGAGGAGAAGATGAAAAGTACCTACATTCCTACTAGAAATAGCTGCATGAAGAGGTGATTTTCCAGCTGTCACCTGCTGATCAGTCATGTTCATAAAAGATAATTCTAATATCCTGGAAACAATATCCTTAATCCCAGCTTTGGCTGCTAGGTACAGGGGAGACTCCAGATCATTGTTTATATAAAATGCTACTTCTGGATCTGAGTTAATCAACCTAAAAGCAATCCCCTCATACGAGTTCATCAAGGCCTCATGTAGGGCTGTGTTTCCCTTCTCATTTCTTAACCTTAATAAATATTGGACATCTACTGCTTGTTGCTCATTCCAGTCTTCTTCATCAGAAGGTAAAACATAGTTGTTTTTAAATTCTATCAATGTATCCACAACCGAAAACTTTCCAGATCTTGCAGCAAGATGCAGTACACTGTCACCACTGAAATTCTTTTTGATGATTAATGGTGGATGGTGGTACGCTATAAACTGAACCATATCTTTATCCAATTCATTGCTTACAGAAATATGAAGATATGTATTTCCAATGGGGCTTACCTGATTAAAAACATCAGACAGTAATAAACCTTTTTCAGTTGCAACTTGTTCTAGTACTCTGATGAAGTCATCAACATCACTTTTCATTGCAGCCCAATACAGAGCAAGGTCCATATTAGTGTTTCCTTCATTATCTTCTGCCTGAATTCCAGAATCTGTTATTTGGTTTACGTTGGGAATTGCAACGCTTATCTCCGAACGAGGATCTGGCTCACTATCAGGTGGAGCTGATCTTGTTCTTAATATTTCCATCCTTCTGGTCCTGTCCTTCCACCTTCTACTCCATTTCAATCTTCAGATCAATTATACCCATCTTAGTTCTGTCTGTACAAACAGCTCAGAAAAAATAAGGAAATGTTGTTTGGAGTACTTTGGAAACAAATATGATGAACTTTTCACACAAAAAATCCAACTTGCAACTTGAAACTTCAGGGAAGACCCTATAGAAAATTCAACATTAGACTTCAACTCCAAGTAAAGTTAGTGAGAACTAAGCACAAATTCTTCCCTCCATATGATTTCTGTTTATTTTACTCTCAATTCTAGGCCTTGTAAGGCACCTTTGAGGAGTGGAACAGCCCACGTATGACAAGCATTAGCCAGTTTTATAAAAAATTCTTTCCTAATTATTCCACACGGGATGATTAACAATAATTGTTTAATCATTAAAACCCCTGATGATTCCTTGTTTCATAGTCCATGAATATCAAATAGTTGTGTTATTCGCAACTACTTCACTTATACTCAGTTCAATTAAAATAGATCAAAATTAAGATCTCATACTTCATAAGTCACTTGAGATGTTTATGCTCTGGTGTACTGATCTATGTCCCTTATATTGCCTATAAAAGTCTGCAACATGAAAGGCCAAACTTTTTTTAATTTTTTTTTTCTCTTTTCTTCAATGGTTCATTCATAAAAATAAGTTAAAAATAAGCTAAATCCATATACCTATTGCAAATTGGATGTATCAGCAATATTCATCTCACTTTCTGGCAAAATTAAGGGGAAAAAAGAAAAAGAAAATTCATTTAAGGTTTCAACATTCAAAGAGTCCCATTTTGGTATCAGCCCAGTCCCCTAACACATTCAAACAAACTCTCATCCATTGTGTTTGGACGAAAGATTTGGGTGGATTTGATTTGAAATTTTAATCTATAATAAATTATTTAAACAAGTTAATTAATTCAATTATAAATTTAAAATTCACTTAGAGAGTATAATTTTAATAGTTAAATGAATAGATTTAAAATTTATTCAACATTTCAAATATATCTAATTCAAATTCATCCATTTAAACACCAAATTTTGTACTACTTAGGTCCCAATATATTTATCACATTTGCCTTTTTTTTAGTCAACGCGTCAAGTTTTTAAGAACCAATCTTTTATATATTTTTTAAATTTTTATGTCATAATACTATATATAAATTGCACTTCTATTGAAAAAATTTCATAAATCAATCCTGGTTTATCTATAAAAATTCTTGTATGTTTGGCTAAAAAAATTAAATTATAACAAAATAAATAATACTGAAAGAACAATTTTTTACATAACCTGACTTATGAGTGACAGCAATATGCACCTGTAATAAAATTTTTTTTAAGGGGCAGTAAAGTGCAAAGTGTTGTCCATATTAGTAGTTTTGATACGAAGGAAAGAATAAAAGAATACAATGGAAATATATGACCTCACTCATGGGCAAGGAATTAAGAAGCTGAAAAAGTAAGGAATGAATACAGTTGCACCACATGGGCCTCTCACATCCCTTGTCCACACTAAATTTACTAAAGATTTCCATTCCAACAGCCGTTCAATTCCAATATGTTCTTGAGCAAAAGGAGCCCTTTGATTTTCAAGTGCTGTTGCACCAGAAATGAAGAACCACAGAAATCCCACTTGGTATTTTCACTCTACCTAAATTTTGAAGTCAAGATTTATGTGGGTTTTGAATGTTTATAAATTTATTGAATTCAGTGTTCTGAATTTTGGTTTCTTTGAATGAAATAAAAACAGCATTTTGGTTTTGGAGAAGAAAAAGCTGGCATTTTTGGATTCAATTACTCTTATACACATCTAGATGTTCTGTTATTCAGAGTCTATAGGATGGACTTTTAAACACAGATATAAAGAATATTTTAACTTGATGTTTGGTGAAGATTATAAAATTGAAATAGTACAAGGATGATGTCATTAATTGGTTTTGCTATCGGTATGGATTTACTGATTTATGTTAATTCCCCTTTAGTTTGAATAGAATATTTTATTATTATATTAAAAAGTTAATTAATTTGAAATTTAGAGAATATAAAATAAGTATTTTATATCATTTTTATTCTCATAGAAAATGATTCTCAATCAACCAAATAACATTTATAATTATTATTAATTTTGATTCTCATCCCTTCCCTCTCATATGCATAAACTAAACAACCTGATTGATTTAGACCAGTTGTGAGTCAACTTGGAACTAGACTTACATGATGTCAGTGTTGAATAGTCTTTTGATGAGAAGTAGAGTCATACATTTCCTTGCATTTCAACGTTCTGTTTGTTCATTTTAATGAAATTTAGTGATGGAGTCAGATTTGAATAATGTTGTTGGAATACCTGTAATACCATTGTATGGAGAATTTGAATAAGTGAATTGTTATTCTACCTTTAGTTTTTGCTTCCACGGTGGAGGATCCTGGTTATCTTATAGTACAGTGGTGGTAAATTCTTCATACAATAGCGAGCAAAAATATTTATATAATGGATTCACTTAACTTAAAAAAATAAAAAAAATAAAATACACATAAGACACATGGAGATGTTGGTCTTGACTGTTTTCTTTGTAAGACGAAGAAATAGGCCCTTCTTTGATTTAGTGTGCGGAATGTTAATGAAAACAATAAGGAAAAAGGACAATATTATTGACCAAATGGTTGAGATTAATATTATTGGAATAAAATAAAGAATTTGAGTTTTACATCTAAAATAGTTTGAGGTTGATTTTTGGATGCCTGTATCTAAGGCATTTGAGTTGTATGCATAGAAAGGTGGGGATGGAGATAAGTAGCATCATCTTTTGCCCAGCATGGACAGAAAATCCTGCCCTGCTTTTGACCTATACAGTGGTCTCGTCAATTTGACCTGAGATTCCTTGTACCAGGGCTTCTCGGTGCTTAACACAGACATTCCATGCGACGGAGGCACAATATTTAGCACTATGGCATTTTATGTCTTCAGTTTGCATGTTCCATTAAGTTTTGGCGGGTTGAAGGCAGTTGCCACCATATTGCATCAACAAGTTCTTGAGCCAGATATTGAGGTATATGTGTAATGCTCTACGCTTGGTGTATCAATGATGGTTGAACTTGGTGTTGAAAGCAGGTATTCTATATTGTATACTTCTGTTGCACCTTGACGCCAAATGATTTCTTTCTAGAGCGAGGGCTAATCTAGAAGGAGGATGGAAGGAGTATTTTTTTTCTTTTTCTTGTAAAAGCAAGAACAGCATGAGACTTGGAATATTTTTTTCCAAATTTCCTTCCAAGTTCATTTAGCATAAAAATGGTGTAGTAGAACAGGAAAAGAAAAGAAATATGATTATTCACCTAAAAAGTTGGTCCTGTTATCCCTTCCTTCCATCCCAATTTGGTTGACAATACAAACTCAAGTAGTTTCCAGTAATTATCTTGTTTCCTTTGTTTTTTGGGTGATTTCTTCATTTTTTTAAACTTAAAATTGATTTGTTGTGTTGTAATATCTTTCTAGTTGCTGTCGTACATGACATCAGGATATTATCCAATGTGTACAAAGGCCTTCTGGGGATTATTGGACATGTTTATTGCCCTTGAAAATCGTGTTAATCTGTTAATATTCAAAATCATGGTGTTACCACTTAGACAGATCTGATGTGTACCAGGAATTTCAATTATGCAATGTTTGTTCAGTTGAAACAGCTTTCCTTCATCTCCTATCATAGTTTAGTTACTATATGACCCAAAATGTAGATCCATCACATTATAATGGTCACTAGCTTATTGTTGTAATAATATTACATATTTGTTAAGGTTTTGGAACTTAACACACTGCATCATAAGTGAAGGTTCTTTACAACTGATTTCTGTCCTTTATAATGCAGTTAAAAATCTTTTGTCATTCTTCTGAATAAGTGAACAGCCCAAGAACCTAACATTTTCTTTCGCTCCATTTCTCTGAGGCTAAGGAAATGAAAATGATACTATTAATACTTGCTAAAGATACTGTTTCAGTTATCCTCTACATGTCTTGCCATAGTTCAATTAGCATAAGCACCATCAGTTCATGTTGATGATAGCTCCAGATTGCAGATTTTAAGAGCACTGTAGGTATGATAGGCCTTAAAGTTATGGTCTATAATACTCTAATGATCATTTGGTTAATGGTACTGATATGTAAAAACCATTAGTCTAGTTACTTTCATGCTTGTTCTTTTTTCATAAAGTACAGCTTGTGACCTAAGCATTAGGTTTCTGCTCCATTTAAGCAATAAGTGCTGTTGCGGACTTGCAGTTAAATTGGCTTGTGTCTATCAAAGTTGACTTCGACACAGTTAGAAATATATGTTTTTAATTAGATTTTATATCTACTTAACAGGAAAACACATTCAAGGATGTGTATAAGAGACAGATGTTAAGAAATTTTTTAACATATTTTGGTGGGGGGGGGGGAGGACACTATAAACCATGCCTAAGCTAGAATTACTCTCCTTTGTTATATTATGCAGCAAAAAATGAACTCTAGGAATGATGAAGTTGCATGCTGCTGATTTGGGTTTACTTTTCTCTTTTTCATCAGAGACACCAAGCAGGCACTGTCATTACTTGGTGTCGAAATTTTAATACCTGGTTGGGTTGCGGTTTCCCATGAAATGTCCTCAAACAAGTATAAGCTTCGGGACTTTTTCCAAATTAACAATTTAGCAAGAGAAAGAAATTGGTTTTGGGCATCACTACTTGGTTTTCTTTTTCTTATTTTATTGGTGTTCCTCACATCAATTATTGCTGATCAATTTCTCGGGCAGAAGGTCAGCTTGTTGAACTTATCCATTTTCATTATTTTGCTTTTTTCTTTTGAGGTTTTCAGTTAAGATTTTCCACTTTTCTTTGGGATAGCAATTGTTGTTAGCTTGTATTACCTCTAGCTACAGATAGGATATAAGGAGATTTACATAACAGAAAGCTATTACATAGATTCTCTTAGTGTCATCGCTCTGATTTGGCAAAGTTAAGCTTCATGTGCGACAATATGCACTACGATTTGTTGGGTCTTTGTTGGCTCTTTTTAGAGTAGAATCTATGTCTGCAGTTTAGATGTTCTTTGGGTCTAAGGGTCTTCTCTTAGAAAGAACTTAGTCATATGGGACAATATACACTACGATTTGTTGGGTCTTTGTTGTCTCTTTTTAGAGTAGAATCTAAGTCTGCAGATTAGACGTTCTGTGCCTCCTGCTTGCCATGATGAGTTTTGTCTGCAGGCTACCCAATCTTGCTTTCCGAATGGCTTGAACTGGCAAAAAAATTGAAAATAGTGATGAATCTTTAGACTAATCAACGAGATGAAAAATTCATTAATTCATCAGGTATGATGTGGAAACTCTTAATATGACAAGAACAAGGAACACAATACAGAATGCGGGATGTATGTGCAGATAGTTGCCTACATAAATAATTTTAACATGCTTCTGTAGAAAGATGGAAGCATCTCTCTTTTGACAGCTCTCATGGTGCTATTTTTGGACCACTGAAGATCTGTTCTTGCAGATCATTGATGGGAGGAGACGTTGAACTACCTTTATGTTAAGGTGCTTTGCTAGTATCTATAAGAAATCTAAGTTTTAATCTAAGCTCAATTTCTGTCAGTTAAATGGCTATGACTGGTAAACAGCTTTCTCATTGGATAAGAAATTTTAATATTCTTTTATCAGCTCATTTCCTGTTACTTTTGGCCTTTTTTAGCTCCATCTTATCATAAACTGACATCATCACCTCTCATTACATTAAAATTCACACTATTTGAATCTGTTTTTAATTAACTTTTATGTAGACCAATAAATGTTTAAACTACTAAAAGCTAAATTAGATATGCTAATTCTCAAGGAACTTAAACTGCTCGATCTCAGTTTAATTGATATATAATATTATGCAGATTTTCAAATGGGGTGATAATTCCTCTCCATGTGCACAGGAGGTAAACAATCCAATGTTGCAAACACTTCTCTCAAGTGGCTCAATCTCTGTTACAGCCTGCATTCTTGTCTACTGCATTGTCACTCCCTTGCTGGAAGAATTCGTCTACAGAGGGTATCTGCTTATAAACTGACATCTCTATCCTGCACTATGAAGTGGCAGCTAGCTGTTCTGCTAAGTTCTTTGGTCTTCAGTGCATCTCACTTCTCTAGCGAGAATTTCCTGCAATTATTTGTTATTGGCTGTATCCTTGGATGCTCTTATTGTTGGACTGGGAACCTTTATTCATCTATTCTCATCCATTCATTGTACAATGCCTTCATTCTATTTATAACTTTCTTCTCTTGAATGTTGATGCTGATAATTTTCTGTCCTCATGGAATCTGTTTACTATGACACTTTGGTGTAGTGGTAAATTCTTGCGTGCACTCCATAAGACACGAAATCTATAACTCTAGTGTGAATCTCATTGTGAGGCCCATGTATTAATAAACTTTGTGTCTGCGTATAGACCTTGTCTATATAGGAATTTTTCCTATGGTATTGCTTAGGCCTTCAGCCTTTTAAGTTTTTTTCTGCTTTTGGAGTATTTGTCCAAAAATATCCATTTCTTGTGGGACATCATTGCAATCCCTTTTCAACCTTCCATTTGAGAAAATGTTTGGGGCCACAATTTTGCTTGGATGGCCGCATCTATTAAGGCAAATCATTATTCAGTTGATGCCCTTTAGGCCTGTTTGTCTTTTGGGACATGGTTCTGCAATGCTTGTATTACACTATTTTTCTTTACACGTGAATGCAATAATACATGGAAGATTAAACCTCAAAAAAAAAGGTCCACATGGGCCAACACCAATAATAATATTAGTGTCCCTTTATGCAAATAAAAATCTTTTGAGATACCTTTTCAAGTTGGAGTCAGGCAGCCAGGTTTAGCTGGTTTCTTAACTTTTCAAAATATGCAAGAATCTTTTGTCAAAATATCAGAGATAAACTGCAAGTACATCTCTTGATATTTTGACAAGAATGAACTTCAAATTATAGACATAAGAATTTTTATGTTATAATATAACATTAAAGATACCTTTTCTGTATAGACTGAGTTTATTGACTCAAAAAACATGAAAGATGCATAAGGTCAAGAATGGCCATGATGGTAGTTTTGAATTCAATAGTCATTTTCGAAGGCAAATAATAGACCTATTTCAGTAGCTTCAAATTGGGAGTAATACGATACGGGTTTTCTTTTTTCTTTCTTTTACTGGTAAGTTTATAAACTAAAGTGTCATTAATTTTGATAACAAAGATCAAAATCCTAAAAGTATTTAAAATTTAAAGTTAGTGATTTAATAATTATCATATAAATTAGTTTTGACAAATAATTTTAAATTTATGATCTTGTAAATCATGATCCTTTATCCAATTTCTAATTTTTCTCTTAGTTCGTAGCTATTAGTTTACCTTCATAGTTAAAAACATTTCTTAATATTAGATAAATATTATCATATTAATTAGTGTTTAGATTTAATGTATAATTACGTTATTGATCTAGTATTTAAATTCATTGTACTTTAATCTTACTGTTGATGAACACACAAATTATGTAACTTTCTTTACCATTAATCCTTGAGAGAACACATTAGAATCCAACATAGTTTAAATTCTGCAATTAACCTTAAAATAACATAATTATAAATACATCTTGCATTCAAGTCACATTAGTATATAAAGCAATAGTGACACCAAAATAGCTTTGTGTTTTACTAAATGTAAATTTGTACTAAATGCTACAATATGACGTCAAAATAACTTTCTATTTGAATTTTATTGGATTATAATACAATAGGAAATCTTTTCTTAATAAATTTCAAATTGAGTCAAGGGGGAAAAAAGAGAAGACAAGAATATCTATTTCACATTTCTTCACAATGGTCCACAAATCATCAATCTAGTCCCCATTGTCCAACGGCTACATTCTACCTCACTGGAATTTTCTGGATTTAGTTTTTTTTTATAAATAAAAATTTATAAATAAGGTACTTTAAAACTTTATATTTTAACACATATAAATTATTAATACATATTTTAACAATTTATCATATATTTTATACAATATTACCCAGTAATGACAAGATAAAAATCAAATTTAAAATTTTTTATATAACTTATTCTTATATTTAACGTCAAATCCAACCATTACCATAATTAGTTGAAGCCTACACATTTCTGGCTTTTATAGCACATCTAGATGTGTATTCCTGTGTCCCTACCATAATAAAACAATCAATAATCACCCCACACGTCTCTCGAGGCTTATCCCCGCCATCAACGGTAGCTATCTATCAAACATCTATTCCAGATCACAATTTGCCACGTATGCACTAATGCGTTGTATTCCACAATCTCTGCCAACCTTATGAATGGCATTTTATGATAAAGATGCAGTCAAGCAAGGACATCAGCCAATAACAAATGAATAAAGACAACACCAATTACTCCAAACCCCCTTTACATGTATAACGCAAGAAAGGATGGTACAAGGTGAAGCATCTCAGGAAGTAGTGATTAATTCATGAGGGGTTAATGGTCATTTTTCAGCAAGAACATCTTTATTTTTCTTGGTTTGAAATTCTTAATTTGATTACTAGTTATTGTTATTGTTACTAGAATTTTGTTAAATTTAGTTGGTGGTTTTGATACATGTAAAGGGGGTTTGGAGTAATTGTTGTTGTCTTTATTATGTGAGTGGTTAATCAAACTTGACCTTTGTGTTCTTATTTTCCGTTTCAAGATCTTAGTTGAGATTTATTTATTAGCTTCTTTGCTTTGATCCTCTTGAATCTTTACTTAATAATAAAAATTTGTGAGTTTTTTTTTTTCTAGTTAGCTAATTTGTTATTTGCTATATTTAATCATCCATATTAATTTCTAAGGATGGAAAGTGGATATCTATTAGCATCAAAATCCATTTGAAAAGAGTGGGGAAAAAATTGAATTTTACCACAGAAGGCTGAGGGAAAGAAAAATAAATTTTTACTGAAAATTAAACAAGCTAGACTCCTTTTTTTTTTTTTTTTTTGATAGAAAACCAAATGAGTTTTTATTAAGCAAGGGGTTAAATACATTAAACCACAGTCTGTTTTGCACTAAATCTCTTAACGTTACAGCAATTTAACTATTAAAAAGTTAAAAAAGATATTTTTATTTTAACAAAAAATACCAAAAGTGATAGGAAATTTTTATATTTAATTTTTTTATATTTGTCATTTTAATAATTCAAGTTTCTTATACAATTAACTACTTTAGTAAACTAATTGTTAAAAATATTATAAAAACAACTAAAATTATAATAATGTCTACCAATACTAGTGATTTTTTTAAAATAAATGTAAAAAAAAATTAAATATAAAAATTTCCTATCACTTTTGGTATTTTTTGTACTTTTTATTATATGTTATTTTAGTGAGGGTAAATTTGAAATTTACGAAATTTATAACCATTTTATTGCAAATTAATTGGTAGTGTCTATTTTTTCATTTTTTTTATGTAGATGTAAAATGAGACAGAGAGTTTTACTCTTTTCTTTTGTTAATATAATTTAACTAATAGATAAATTATACGAAGAAGTTTTATCATATAAATAAAAACTTAAATTAAAATAATTTAGACGAAATACCTTTAATAATTCATCAAAAAATTTAAAATTAATTATTTCATCGTATTTTAAAATTTTAAATATTAAAAAAAGTATAATTTGAGAATTAGAATAGGCTAGTAATTAATTTGGAACATATTTATATTTTTAACAATATTAAGAAGGATGTATTTAACCCTTAAGAAAATGATCCTCTTTCCTTTACTTTAATACGAGAAGCCATTGGGATTGCTGGTCTGTAGATCGACAAATGCTGGCACTAGTCTTCTATTCTTCCTTGTTACAAAGTTTTTGTAATTTTTATTCAATTTTTAGTCATTCACAAGAACTTTCTTTCCCTACCCTTCTACTTGGAATCCAAATGCAACAATTAACCTTAATACTTCCAATCAAAAAGGAAGTTTGGAATCAAGCTGCTGATTGTTTTCAGTTTACACTTTCTTTTTCATTTTCACTTCAAAGAAGCAAAACAACTCTTTAAAATGAAAAAAAGAAAAAAGAAAAAAAAGCTTCACAGCTAAAATCACTTTCATTTGTGTATGTCCTTCTATTTATGAAAGAGTGTTTTACATAAAATAAAAAGCCAACTCATTTAATAATTTAAAACTTTTGAAGCAGGAGAATTTATGTACTTTCTAATTGAGTCAATTGATAGTAAAGAAAAAAGGAGATATGTAAGACCTAAAAAAGATATCGCCTAAATTTCTTTAAATTTTCGACTACAAATCTCTTCATTCCCTATGTTTCGATGGTGACGATTGAATTTCATATAAGTATAAATTAATAAAAGTTGTATAATATCATTACAAGTAATTAATTTTACTATAGAAGTTGAAGAGACACCCTATGTCTCGTACATTCGCATGGGCTTCCCATGCTATGTACGAGACACTTGCAAGCTTTAATTATACTGTAAAGTTATTAATTTTCATACTTTCGGTCTGTTTTAGTTGAGGTGTGTTCGTTTGTATTGAAAATATTTTTCTTTTAAAAATATTTTCTTTACAACTATATCATCGTTTTTTCATACAAATTTTTGGTGTTCGGTTGACAAAATGAAAATATTTTGAAATAAAATTTTTTAACGATTTCATCTTTAATTTTACGAATACAAGTTAAAAAAACTTATAACAATGGTAATAAATACCTTACAAGTAATTGTGGCTAATAAAAGATTGATTTTGTATTAAAATTAAATGATAGTACAATGTAGTAGTAAAATATGCATAATGATAGTTATATTAGTGTAGTACCCATGATTAAAAGAAAAATGAATAGAAAATAATTGACAACGAAAATAATTTAGCAAATAAAATTATAAAAGTAAATATTTGAGATTTAATGTCAATCTTGAATTATTCGAAAAGCTTAACTCTTATAAGAGACAGATTTGATTTTTTTTTTTTTTCTTGAATTGTATGTCTATTACGTTATATCTTGGTGGGCTCGAACCTGAAAGCGTAAAAGATAGAGCGTTCTAGCATATTCTATTTCATTGTCAAAATTGATCTATCTATTTAATCACTCAAACATAGTCTAATTTTCTCTTCAATATATAAGAGTAATTTTACTTTGTTGAAGAGAACTTTTAGTGTAGCTTTCACTTTTCTGTTTTTTTTTCATTTTTTAAAAAGACTAAGATTTTTATAGGAATGGTTATGTAAATAAGAAGACACAAAAGTGAGGCTATGATCTTATATATGCATCACACTTATTTATATCTTGTAGTCTACTAGATTGAGTTTATATATTTTTTTTTTAGAAAAAACTTATCATCCATCCAATATATAATGGGAAAATTCTTGCTTGGATCAATTCATGCACTCTTAATCTTGAAGAGGCCACATTATCAAGAGATCACCGGTACAAGACAAAAATTTGGTCTAAACAAAAATTTTCCTATATAAAGTAAGAGGTACTTGTGGTGTCATGTCATTTTTATGCTATTTCTATTGTACTCTTTTTAGGTGGTTTTAAAGCTTACCATTTTATTTTATTTTTTGGATAAAAAACTTCCATGGCCCTTGAAGTTTTAGGTCTATTATATTTTATTCCCTTAACTATTAGTTGTTTCATTTTGACCCTTGTACTCTTAAAAGTGTATATTTGTAGCCTATAATTTTGGCTAGTATGACTAACGGATTCAGGGTTAGATTTGTTATATCAAATTTTTTGATCATAACTTGATTTTTGAGGTTGAATATACAAGGTTTTAATTGTTAAGAACAACTCAAATAATTCTTTTCTTTCTTTCCCTATCTCTATCCTTCCCTTCCATTCCATTCCCTTCCCCCTCAACCCCCCTTTTCTATTTGTCTCTTTTCCTTTCCCTATCTTCCTCATTCTTATCCTTCTTCCTTCATCAACTCCTTCCATTTTTCCACCGTCAGCCTCCTCCTTTTCCTTGGCCAACTTCCTTAATTCTAACATTTTAACCAACAAAATGCTGATTCCTTATTCAACTTCTATTTTAACATTAAAAGCTGTCTCTTATACACATCTAGATGTGTATAAGAGACAGGTTATGATTTTATAGCATTTTGTTGGTTAAAATGTTAGAATTACCTATCTCTCGTTGGCCAAGCAAAGTAGAAAGGACTGACGGATTATGGTTGGTAGGGGAAGGAGTGGATGATGCAGGGCAGCGGTTGACGAGAAAAGGATGATGGTTTGAGAAAATAGTGGAAAATTTTGGTAATTTCATAAAATTGTACTTATATCTTGGAAATTCTTACATGATCTATACATGGATTCCTTAATCCATTTTAAGCCATATCACCCCACATCATGGGCAAATCATCGAGATGGGGAAGGGATAGCCGTTCTTCTCCCAAAATTTTTAAAATTATATTTTTCTCCCCTTAAATTTTTTTAAATTATCATTACACTATTATAAAAAAATTAGAATTTGTCCCCTCATCCAAAAATTTTGAGAACATAAATATAAATTGTTCCCTACGTATATATTTATATAGTATTATTTCCCTAGAGTTTCAAAAATATTTTATTTTTCTTGATAGTTTTTTTTTTTAAATTTCAATAACATTCTTAAAAAAATTAGACTTTACCTCGTAAAATTTTGTAAAAATTATAAAACTATCTTATCAATTAAATGTATATATAGTTTTCTACCCACCAAAATTCAACTCCTAGGTCTGTCCATGTCCCACTTCATTCTGATATATTAGCTTTCTTTGTTTAGTGACTTCTGCCAAAATGGAATCAACCTAATAGTTTAGGGGCAACTGAAAAATCTATTACCATTTTTTTTCTCCGTGTTTTTTGTCTAATTAAATTCTCTTAACTGGACTCTAAGTGTAGGTATGGAGCTTGAGAAGGCATGGGTTGGCTTGTTTTTATTTTTCTAATTCACAACGTTACACCATAACTCAAAAACATACCAAAATACCCATAAGTTATTTCAGGTAGTAAATGATATTGCAATTACTATATTTTATGATAAAAATATACAAAGGAGTATAATGAATTATTTTTATAAGCCAAGCAACAGGCCCTAATTGATTTGTTTATGTTATTCCTATTTCATCTTTTTTTTAGGTAGTTTTAAAACTTCCCCTCATTTTTTCCTCCATGTTTTATCTTAAAATTCTCTTAATAATACAATAATTATATTTTTTATGATAAAAATAAGGAGTATAATAAATTATTTTTATAAATAATTACACAATGTGCAATAATCTAACAAAATATAGGCTCCATTATTGTTAAATAATTTGCAATATTTGCCAAATAATATTTGGTCAAAATATATATTGTTTGGTCAACAAATAATTATCCAAACAATATTTCACACTATTCATGTTTTGCACTATTCATGTTCTATTCATTATTTACATTTTAAAAAATATTCAATTAATAATTATGTATAAGAAATGGAATTATAATTATTTTTTTTGTAGTCCCTACCTTCGCATAGGGATGTCTTAATCTAGTAACTAATAGAATAATATATTTTTACCGTAATCTGTATTTGTTACAATATTTTGTTTGCAGTCTATGAATATTAATCTTGTGGATATAGAGATAATTCGCTTTTATGCATTTGCTTTGAACCATGAATGTATATTTATTATTGGTTTAATTTAACTTATTTTGTATGTTTACTCAATTTAACTTATTTAATATTAATCTGTGTGTGTGGTAGTTCTCTTAATAATGACATCAAATAACTGTCTCTACATACATGAAGAATTATGTATTTGTTCATTGTTGATTTTGGTACCCTTTTTTGGGTTTGTGTAGGGATAATTTAACTTTATCTCTTTAACATTTAAGGTCATAATCATTTTAGTTCCTAACATTATTTTTAGGCACTGTAGTCACTGGACCAACCGTCAAAATTAACAGATTAGATTTTCACTTGAATGATATTTTTACTCTCAAATTATTGATGTGAACAAATTTTTTCATGACACTTTAACATCTAATGAAATAGAATATGCATAGAACGCTTTGATGAAATTTAAGATATTTGATGAATGACAAAAAAATTATTGGATCATGTCAACGAAATGAGAGGGAGAAAAAATGAATCACTTAAAAATGAGAAAAAATAAGAAGAAGAGAGAATAAGGGTACCTTCGTTAAAATGATATAGAATGTTGAATTAGATTTAATGGAAGAACTTAGATACCTAAAAAATAACGTTAAAAATTAAAGTGATAGTAAATATAAACATTAAGGTATAAAGTAAAATTAATCATTTTTAAATAAATCTTGTGAAGTTTGATAGAAACTCATTCTAGTGACAATTTCAGATCTAAATCTGTAATGCAATGAGAATAAGTGAAGAATTTTCATAACGGTCACTTTTCAATTTACATTATTTTTTATTTTTAAATAAGTCCACCAAATAAAAGGTACTATTCATTATTTACAATCCAAATATTTATTTCGAAATATTCATATCCAAATAATTATTCTATTATTTTAAAAGTCAAAATTATTTTCAAAAATTATTAAAGTCAAAAAATAAATATTATTTACCAAATAACACTACATTATTTACAATCCAAACAGATCCTTAATATCTATGTTCATTACCCTCCATTTTCTTGTTTTCATTTTTGTTTTTTTTGTAATATTTAACAGTAGACATTGTTTATACGTTTGATTGCACAATCAAGAAGAAATACTTATATAAATATTATATTTATACTATATATAATCTTTATGATGTATATTTAATTTTATAAAATATTTTTTGTTCAACTAATAGATTATTTATTTTATAAAATTTAATTTAAATATACAAATGAATTTAAATATGTGTGTAAGTTTTTGACATGAGAAAGAGTTGCCTCCAATGATTATCCCAATCGGACGCAAAAACAGGAATCCCACAGCAAAATCCGAATCTTCATACTGATGTCTTTTATCCTGTCCGCTTCACCCCACTGTATGTGTATAAATCTCCATCTATCGAACCATCTAATCCCGTAATCACAACTCACCAAACCAAAGTCAACAACCTTAATATCAATCGAACGGCAGATGATTCTTCATCATATTCTCCCGAATCTACCTTAAGAAAACCCAATTTAAACTTAATCCAGAATTCAGACAAAAAAAAAAAATTTCTATCAAAATTCTGTTAATAGTCGTTTCAATAACCGTCCTCCCTCCTAGCTCACCGTCGATACAAGTCTCTCTCTTCAATTTTCTCTCTCTACGTATGCGTACAACTTCTCTATATCCATCTACGCAACCAAGAAACCTTCAAAATCTTTACAAGAATTTCAGTTTGATCTTGAATTCGAAGCAGTTTTTTCGGTTAATTTCTTCGTTTTTTTTTTGTTTTTGTTTTTGGCGAATTTAGCTCTGTTTTTCTTCGAAAAAATGGAGATGAAGACAATGGAGGAATCGAGCGTTCTTGATATGGAAATTTCTAGATGTTATGGAGTTCAAGTTTCTGCAGGTCGAATACAACCAGGAATCCCAAAGAAAGCTAGTATACAGAATAAGCCGCGGAGTTAACAATTTCCAAACTTCCTGAAATTCTTGTAAATTTGAAGGTTTCTTCGTAGTTCTTGCTTTGAACTTGAATTGAAGTGAATTTCTTTGAATTTTTTGCTGTTTGAGTGTTGAATTTTGTTAATATTGAAAATTTTGGTGGATGTTGAATGTTGGTACAAGAATACGGAAGTTTGGAAATTGTTGATTGAACCTGAAATTTGAAGAATTACGGTGTTGAATTTGTCGTAGAAGTTTTGGAATTTGTCGTTTTGATATGATCGAAATTTGGGTCTCTTGTGGTTATATGTTGAATTTTTATGATTTTAACAGTCCATAGGGATAAGTATTGTGACTTGTGTTTGGGAACTTGTAGAGAAAGTGCTTGTCTGTAGATTTGGTTTCTTTAAAAGCTGTTGACGTTTGGAAGATTAAAATTTGAGAAATTGGAATTGAGGGAATGGCGGGAAGGGGAGTTGTTCGGTGTTTGAAGGAGACTGTTGTTGATTTGAAAGAGAAATTGGCGAGAACAACATTGCGTAATGCGAAACTTCAAGGGCATACTTATGTTGATCTTAGGAAAGATGGTAAAAGGTGGATCTTCTTCTGTACTTTGTGTTTGGCACCTTGCTATAGTGAATCTATCTTGAATGATCATTTAAAGGGTAGTCTTCATTGTGAAAGGCTTGCTGCTGCCAAGGTCACTTTGTTAAAGCTGAATCCATGGCCTTTTGGTGATGGTGTACTGTTTTTCGGCAATTCTTCTGTTCAAGATTTGGACTTGCTTCGGCTATCTCTGCCGAAGCGTGAAAGTAGTCAGTTGTTGGATATTAGGGAGTACGATGATAGCAGTCTTGCTATGGTCAGTTATAATGAGCAAAAAGATTCCAGTGGGAATGACCATGCATCTCATGATGAAGTTGGGTTTGAGAAAAATGGAGATTCTGGCACTGTTTTGACTGATGATAGTCTCAGTGATCCATTGGTTATTCCAGATGTCCTATGTAAAGATGAAGTGTCTGCATTACGGGTGACATATCTGGGTGTTGGGCAAATAATAGCTCGGTTATGTGAGAAGGATGGGATTCTAAATAAACATCGTAGATATGGTATAAGTGACAGGAAGAAAGGATTGCAATAGTGAGGATACACTTATGGTTTTGGAACATGATTTTGCTATAGTTACATTTTCTTATAACTATAATTTAGGCAGAAAGGGATTACTTGATGATGTGAAGTACTTGCTTCCATCTAGTCCTCATTCAGAATCAGAGGAGAACATTGGCACCTAGGAACAGAAAGAGGAAGTCATTTTCTGATCCAGAGGATGTGAGTGAGTCTTTGACTAATCAGTACGACTCTTCTGGTGAAGAATCTCAACCTTCAAATAGTTCTCATAAAAGGTTGCTATTGGAAGGGTGTGATGATCAGCTTCTGCAGTCGAGAGTATTGTCAAGCAAAACTATGAGGAGAGAGTTGAGGCGACAACAGCAGTTAGCTTCTGAGAGAATGTGTGATATCTGTCAACAGAAGATGCTTCCAGGGAAAGATGTGGCCACACTCTTGAATAGGAGCACTGGAAGGCTTGTCTGCAGTAGCAGAAATTTGACTGGAGTACATGACTAATGTTTTCAGTTTCCTTGTTTATATGCAAGATGTGTATAAGAGACATCTGGTTAGATACAAAAATAATGGTTGTATTCGACCTTCCTGATAAATGTTTCCATGACAACTTCAAATATTGTTCTTAACTGTAGGCGTTTCATGTATTCCATGTTTCCTGCCTCATCCATGTCGTGGGTTCTTCTTTGTGAGATGGAAATTTATGCAAAACAGTTGGATGCACCTGAAGTGAAACGGCGATCTAGGCGAAAGACTGGAACCAAACAAAATGAAACAGGGAAGACTAGCGAGATAAAAGCCATAAGAAAGCTCTATATTCCGATTTTTGCCCAGAATGTCTTTGGGCACCGGTGTGATGATTGATGGCAATGAGCTGGAGAAACCAACTGTGATCTTTCCCAGGTTTGTGAGCAATAACTAGTCTTTTGTTTCCCAAACCATAATTTGTCAGGGTATAAGAAGTCTACAGAGAATGCTTGAGCATAGATATATTTTCCTGATATTATTATACCCAGGTACTTAACCCGCGCCCCCTTTTTTTTTCTTACGGGATTTTTGGGTGCAATAGGATGAAAGACTTGCTAAGGCAACAGAATCCTGGGAAAACACTTGGTTTCGATTATGTATGTACTTGTGAATTACTGGTTTCTACTTTCGAATTCCTTTTTCTCCCTTGTCTTTGTCTTAGAGCAAGGTTCCTTTATTAATAGATGTTCAAGTACAAGATTAAAGCCAGTGATGCCCATAGAGCATGGATGAAAAGTCCTGAAGTGTTGCCAAATTGCTCTACAGGATTTTATTTCCCTGTGCAGTCCGAAGATATTTCTGAGGTATGGCTATTTTGGATCGCCAACAGATTGTTGTGAAAGTATTTAATATCGGTCTTTTACCTGTAATATGTGCCTGTTTCAGAGATATGTTTATCTTGAGATCTCTATCAAGATATAGTTACCAGGAAAAAATATGCATGGAGGATAATTCTTCCTTTCATTTATCTGTTGCCAGGAAAAGGTATCACCACTCAAGTTGCTTCACTTCTATCGTGCAAATGACTCGAGCTCAGCCTGCACTCCAGGAGATAGAAAATCCTTCTGAATCATTAAGCAACTTAACTTTTAGGAGAAACTTGTAACAAATCTCTCTGATCCGTTGTAAATGCCATGGTTCTGATGAAACACTGATTATTGCTTCAAAGGTAGTGTTGTTGGAAAAGGACACCTTTCTAGATCTCTTACCATTTAGCCTTCACGTTTAGTTGTCGCTGCAGATATTGGTGATTTGGTGTTCATTTTAGAAATATTTGTACATTACTTTCTTGGAAATTCTAATCTGGGATATATGCATTACTCCGGTCTTGTTTCCTTCATCTTTCTTGGTGAACAAGGGTTACTTTTTTTTATCCATTAGCTTTGACAATCTGTCGGGATATTTTACAGCAACATGCTTCAAAAGACTGACAATCACAGCTAGATGACAGCAAGAGACTGTCAATTTAGCTTGTGATTGTCAGCTTTTCCCACTGTCTTTTCACCTTGCAACTACTAGATGTAAATGTTCCTGTTGCAGGCAACAGCCACGCGCAACAAATTGCTTTATGACAATCTTAGTTGGGTCATTTTGAAGCAATTTAAGAACTATTGTTCTTTCATTTACTTTTACAAGCACCTAGTTATACTTAAATTAGTTTTGATCTTGAAGAACAATTTCTATTGTGCAAATTATGTTGCGGGTTTGACATTTATCAATCCACTTAGTGTATGAAACCAATAAGTAATTTTAATCCCATTTTTATGCCTGCCCCATGTATTTTCCATTTCTTGATGGATTTGTCATGTACATAAAGTACAGCAATCGGGCAAAACCAAAATGAGTAGTAATCTTGTTTGGTAATTTCTTTCCTCGATGCATCAAAACTAACTGAACTGCAATTTTGAGTTACCTTTTCAATTCACCTTCATATGGACATATAATAATATTTTGTTTCCGTAATTGAACCAGAATGAATTCTTTTCTTCTGTTTTTTGCCTTTTTATCCAATTTCTGTATTTGGTAGATTTTTAGATTCTTTGGTGTTGCATCTTCAAATGGAAGAAGTGAAATCAAGAAAGAAGAATGGCAAAAATAGTAATAAAGAACAAATATTCTCAGAAAAGACAGACTTGTAAAGGCTATATTTAAATTGGTATGAAACCAGTGGCTATGGAGAATGAGAGTAATGCTGCCATTAAATGGATACCGAGGATTGCAAGATTTGATTAATTGGAGACATATTGGTATAGTATCATTACATTTATAACGATGCTGATTTACCATTTACCATTTGCCAGCAGATATGTTTATGCTCTTTTTAATGGCGGTTTTTTTTTTTGGAGCAACCTACCATGCAATTCTTGAGGATCCCAAAAACATTAGTGCCAAGTTCAAATAAGCCTTAACATTTCTTTCCAAATGAGATTTATCATCCAAATCAAATTGAATTGTACTTCAAGTGAAAAACAACTTCTGAATGCACAAGAAAAATCTACAGTGGCACCGGCACAAATGAAGAATCAGAAGCAGCAAACTCAAAAACACATCCTGAAGTGGTCTACAGTGACATTGTCAGTCGATGAACATAATTTTGTCCTAAGAAAATAAGGTAAGAGGGGCAGAGAATGGATTAAGACATTTGCACAAATGCTAGTGAGACATCAATTTGAATAGCGCTGATCATTAAAGTAACATGTCTCTACACTTGCTTAGCAGCATGTTTCGATGATCACTGAGCAAGTCTAGAAATGTCTAAGTCTCTTATACACAGCTCCATCTGATCAAGTGCTGTGGATGCTGGATCTCCCTTTCTAATGTACCTCGATATTCTGTCCCTAATATCAGCGGAAAATTTACCTCGCTGCTCAAGCAACCGTATAGTTTCTTCAGCTCCATCAACGTCTCCCTTTTCTCTCAAGTACTCCAAACAGGCAGCCAAAACAGGAAAGTCAGGTCTCCACCCTGGGAAACTTGTAGCAATTGATTTCTTTGTCATCTCCACTGCATTTTCCATCTGATTATTTTTGTAGTAACCAGATGCCATATGACTCCAAGTGCTTGCATTCGACTCATTTCCGCTCTCCACGAGTCTGCTTATAATTGACTCTGCTTTTCCAGTATTGCCTTCCTTGCAAAATGCAGTAACAAGCAAGTTTGGAATCCGAATACTCAAAATATATCTTGTTGGAAAGCCATTCATCTAGTATCTTTTCTGCACCAACAAGATCATCCAATTTCAACAGGGAACTTATAATACAAGCATAACTCCTGTTATAGAACTTGCGAGGTTTCTTGTGCAGATTCCATAGACGATATACCTCACCTTTTCTTCCCATGCTAGCATAAAGAGTTATTAGAACCTCATAGGCCTGACTTGCTCTTTCAACTGCTTTAACACGTGCTTTTGGACCTACTTTTGCACCTACTGTGGCACTCTTAATTAATTCCTCAGATTTCTTGAGCAGCATTTCAGCCTTCTCAATATCACTGGCTTTCAGAAATCCATTGGCTTTCTGTAGAGTAAGAATTCCAATTCATAATAACTAGAGGATCGGCTTCCATCTTCATCAAAAGTTTTTCCATTCCCCTTATGTCCGATGCAGCTATATATGCATTCAACCGGATATTATATGAGAATTGGTCAAAATAAATGCCCTTGTCATCCATTTCAATAGTTGCACTAGAGACTCTAATTTCTCCTGCTTCCCCATCTGAGAGTACAGGTTCAGCATAACATTGTAACACAGTGTTTTGTTATAGTGCAACTGCCTCATCTTGTGCATGATGGCCTCTGCTTTATCTAATGACTTGGCTTGAGCATAACTATTCAAAAGAGCACCATAAGTTTGAAAAACTCTTAAATTGTCTGGCAGGCTCTCAAGATACTTTTCTGCTTGCTCCATGCCACGGACTTTGGATATCAGATCTAGATGAACTGCAGCATCTCCAACCCTCAACATAGAATCATGGATGTTATCCATCCATTCAGAAACCTGTCCCAAGAATGAGAATAGGATTCAGGTGGCAAGAAATCTGAGTAACTATAATTTGTCTACAATTTGGACATTGGGTAAACCCAGTACATAAAGCTCTTGGTTAGTTGTTAGTATGGAGTCTAGGATAAGCTAGATGAATGCAGTGTTACCCCTCCAATGGAGAGGTTATCTCCCTGTGTATTGTTGAAACAAGTGAAAAACCACAATATCATTATTAACTACTAATGATATATTGATATCATGCAAAGCCTCATAAAGAAATCCAGCAGGAACAAAGAGAAAGGCCGCAATCAAACCAAATAACTGTAAGAGTTCATGCAGAATGAAACCAAAAGATGCAAAACAGTGACAAAAACAATCCACCTACTGCAGTCATAGACAGACGCAAGATCTTGGTGTAGGTGGGGCGAACATGCAAATGTCAATTAAACAAAAAATTATATAGATCCATGTTAGATGTTATCATGAAACTAGTATACACAAATATAGTCAAATGACACATTGAAACTATAAAATGGATACTCCTAATTAGATATTATGAAGTTCATAAATTCCCTTAAATACGTGCACAATACCAAACAAGATTGCAATTCTTGCATGAAATTTTCACTGTCCTACAAACCTGGCAATCTCAATGAATAAAGAACTAATTGAAACAGCAATGTCAGTGTATATAGTTTCCAATAAAAAGGCAGTACAAAAGTTAGATAAGAAGACAAAATAATCCTGGGAATGTAAACTTACACTTTTTTATTATGTTCTTTTGGATTAGAACAATAGTATGCCAAACAATCTTCATCTCAAAATTACTCATAATTGTGTAACCTGACTATACCAATAAGATGCTCCAGTAAATTACAACCATATTTGAAAAAATCTGTGATGGTACTAATACATGTCTTCAGGAGGTTCTCACACTAACTATGATTTTAAATGAGGGTAGAACAACCATCAACCATTACTCCTTAATACAGAACCATGAGCTTTGTAAAGCTTGTTGGCTTTGTTTTTCTTTATTCTAGATATCATATTCATTGTCTATTACCAAAAGTACTTTTCTTTTATCTTCTATTGTATTTATATCAATTCAAATGGCAATTAGAGACTTGTAGAACCCCTGAAAGGATCAAACAAAATTCTATTTCATTGTGTTTGGATGGAGGGATTTGGGTGGATTTGATTTGAAATCCCAATCTATTCAATAAGTTATCCAAACAAGGTAATTCATTTAGTTGTGTATTTGAAATCCACTAACAAATGGGAGTGTGATTTTAATGGTTAAATGAGTGGATTTGAAATTCACCCAAATTTCATGTTATTTCAAATCCACCCAATTCAAATTAATGCATTTCAAATCCTTCCTTCAAATCAAATCCACCCATCCAAACACAATGTTTGTGTAATTTTAGCTTCAGATGCTTGAGTTTTCGTGTTAGTTAGACCTTGTGTCTCTTACCTCAGCTTATTTAATCTGTGAGAGAAGACCTGGCAAAGTTTAATTTTTGTAGTTAACAACAGTCGAAATTTTAGCAGAAAATATCATATGTGAGAAATCATCTATAGCAAAAACGAAAACATAAAAGAACCCTACACAAGATAGTTTTGACAGTCCTGTTTCTTATGACATGAAACTAGAGACTGCATTATCAGGCTTATCAGACACAAAAATAGTTTGTCAACGACAGCGAATAATTGTATGTTTTGGATTATGTTAACATCAGTATGTAGATCCCTATTGAACAAGCACCACAATCACAGATTGGACATTGAGTTAACACTACAATGCCAAGGACGCGAAACAATTCAATTACTTATCTAGTTCATAATCTGGGACAACCTAATACATTAGAAGCATTATCTTTTATCCTTTTTCGCTATTTAAACAACATTTTCTAAACAAGCATACGAGTTTGTCAGTTAAAAATATTCAATACCCTCATACGCAAAACAACTTGCACCCCGAAAAACAAAAAAGTCTAAAAATGCAGCACTAAATTATATCCCCATTTAAGCAAAAATTAAGCCCACATCCACATATCAAGAATAAGGTTGACGGTAATATGTCACAAATTTAAGAGGAACCCAGTTCAAATTCAATAAAAATATAGCATTTCCATTAGACAAACATTAAAAAGAAAAAATTAATGTACTCAAGAAAGAAAAAGAAAAAGAACCCACTTAAAATTCAGTATAGATACAACATTCTTCCATCACACACAACACCAAAAAAGAAAAGGAAATCGAATATACAATAATAAAATTCACCCCACAAACACATGAAAAAATTCAACAAAAAAGGGAAAAAAATATATTAAACCTGAAGGGCATGTCTAAAACGTTTATAATTCCTGAAGTGTTTGATAATAATTCTGACATTATCAACGTCAACAGCTCTACCTTCATCCACCCATTTTTGAAGAATTTGAGGAATGGTATCTTTGTGATTTATTAGCCTACTAAAAAGTGAGTCCGAGTCTTTTGGCAATGAATCTGATGTTATTGCTGGTGAGGCAGTAGAAGGAGTAGTGGCAGTGGAAAAGAAGAATGAAAATCCCCCAAGATTTCTGTGTACTGAGTTATATTTGAGTTTTGTTAATAAAGGGTTTGAGGAAGAAGAAGTGAATATGCGAACAAGGTAGTATTTGGTTATCATGGTTGTTTCCTTAAACTCTATTAGTTGCTAATGTGTGGTGCAGTTGCCAGTATTTATGATTGTTTGAAGTAAGGGCTGACACAGCACAACAGAGGCGTAAATAAGTGTTTGATATTTTAACGTGTTTATAAAATTTTATTGAGTCGATACATAATAAAAAAGGAAAAAATTTACATAAATCAGCCCTGTCTCTTATACACATCTAGTTGTGTATAAGAGACAGGAGTTATCTTACATCAAGATATGTCATAAGTCTACAGGTGAGGCCTACCATGAAGTCTAACTACCACTTGCCCTGTTTGTCTAGACACTTTTAAATTTGTTCAAATCATTTATTGAATACATTCTTAAAAGAAGTTAACGAAATTTAATTTTTTTTTCCTTTTTAAAATCCATTGCTGCTTTGACATATGCCAACGGATGTTGGCGTAGTTGGTGTAGAAGAGGACCAATTTCTCACAAAGGTTGTAAGTTTACAAGACTTTTAACCTTTGTGTCCCTACTCTCTTAACACATCTAGATGTGTATAAGAGACAGGGTTCTAAATCACCTAGGGAGATTTTACACAAAAATAAATAAAATAGAGTGAAACATTTTGAATCCCAACTCGAAACATGAATCATTCTATTTGAATCGAGTTCGATTATATAAAACCTTCTTTCATATAGGTTTGCAAGTCAAAAAAGTTCAACTAATATTCAATATCTAGTATTAAGTTGTGCATCCATAATGATTACTAGAACCTTTTGCACTGTTTAAGATAATTTATCTGGAAACACCAAAATTGTATTAATGAAAATTTTGTCTTAGAGACAATTGTTGCGTCTTCTATTGTTGGCATAATCTGTCTAAGAGAAGGGGTGCTAGATGTGTATAAGATACAGGGATTATGGTGAAGGAGATCAACATACATTTCATTAGAATGGTTATTATCAGTCATCACTTCACTCTTTGAACCCAACAACAATGAATCAATTTCTTCATCATTCTTTTCCAGTTCATCAAAGATGCTGAATTCAGAACTTCCAGTCTCATGTAAACGGGTAACATTTTCTAAAATGATACCCTGTTCCGCAAGTAACCTTACAATCTTCTCCCTTTCTACATCTCCCTTTACTGTTTCATGTATTCGAGACACGCTTTCAATGTAATGCAATTTAAAGTCCAAGAAGTACCTTTACAAGAAAAGACGGCATTTTTCATTGCATAGGCTGCCTTCTCCATCTGATTGTCTTTGTAGTATCCAGTTGACAGATGATCCCATGTGCTTGCAGGAACCTTCTTCTCACATTCTACTGCTTTGTTTACAAGAGCTTCAGCCTTTCTGAGCAAACCCTTTTTAGTATAAGCATTTATCAGTGAATTAAGAATTCGAAAGTCATAAGAGGTGTTTATACCTTCCCATTCCTGGAAAATCTTTTCAGCTCCATTAATATCATCCAACCTGATTAATGAGTTAATCATGTAAAAGTACCCCATGTTTCTTCTGAGCCCTCTCTTCTTGTAAAGATGCCAGATTTCATTCACTTCATCTTTGTTACCCAAACTAGCATACATACTAAGGAGAAAATGATAGGCCGGCCCTGTATCACTCCGTCTAATAAGATTCTTTGCCTTCTCTTCAGCATGTCAGAAGCTTTATCTCTCAGGCCGGCTTTTGAGTATCCTTTTGCTGCTATGACATATGCATGCCAGTTCACATTAACCACAGGGTCCATTTCCATTTTCTTAAAGAGCTTCTCCATGGCCTCGATATCAGAATCAGCAGCTGAAGCATTCAACAAGATGTAGTACGTAGATTTGCCGCAACTGAAGCCATCCTTTTCCATCTCTTGGACAAGCTTCTCAAGTTTCTCGCACTTTCTCAACTTAGAGTAGAGGTTAAGCATAATATTGTATGATAACTCCATGTTACAACCCGACTGCCTCATTATCTGCATGATTTCCTCAGCTTTGTCCACCAATTTATAACTGGCATAGCAATTTAAAAGAGAACCATAGACCTTATATGTTTTCGAAGTATCTGAAACATCATTGAAGTACTTCTCTGCTTCTCTTAATCCACGTACTCTAGAGATCAAATCCAACCTAATGGCAATATCTGCAGGCGATAGGTTAGAGCAGTCCTTCATCCATTCAGCCAACTGTAAAGAAAATGGGAAATGAGAAACAGAGCTAACAGCTCCACAACTTTCAAGGCTAGAAGATAACTCAGGTGTTATAGAAGATAACTTGCCCTTCACGAAATATGCAATTGTAGTTTACAGCTCTAAATCAATTTCTTACTTAATGAACAAAAGAGACCGCTCAAAAAGCTATTATGGTATTACCATCAACAATTGTGAGGTTTGGTACTGGCCTTTCACGTCTATTATCATGAATCTGAATTTTCTATAAGTAAAAGGATTCTCACTTATAAGTCTCAACAATATGTGCAAAATTTTCATAAATAGACTGGTTTTGAGTCCATGAACCAGACAAACAGGGCAAGTGGTAGTTCAACTTCATGGTAGAAATACTGCATACTATGACTTTTTATTTGACAATCATTTTTAATATGACTTTTTATTTGACAATAATCATCAAGGAGTCATTTATCTATGGTAGAATGGAAAGTTTGAGTAGGTCTAGTACATATGAACAGAATGCAGGAGAAGCATACCAATTTTACTTCCAATATACTGAATACAAGCACAAACTTTAAGAGGTAGGAATACTGCATACTAGTTAGCAGTCAAATTTCAAGAAGCTTGGGAAGCTTTACTAGTATGCAGTATTCCTACCTCATTAAACTTATTAAAGTTTTCAGTATCTGTCTTTATACACAGGACTGATGTGTAAGTTAGCACTTAGTTTACTGTGTAAAACCATCAACACCATTTAGAAGAGGCAAAAGCAGAAGATAGATGACCAAAAAACCATGATTTCTTCCAGTTAGCCACAAGTTTTGAAATGTCCAGAATAGTAAAGGTTGCAATTTTTCAAAAATGTTTAATTTAACCCCTACAGATTGATTGTAAAAAGAGAGTTTCATGTGTCATTTACAGAGCCCAAGTCCTAACAGTTAGATTTTCTCTAGATCTTTTGCTAATCAGCTTTATTAGTCTAAAGAACTAGTAAAGTACACACTGAAAACAGTGGTATTGTCTTAGGCTCAAACAAGGAATGATGAGGACAAGGGAAAACTAAATCCTGTTGAAGACTAAGATGCATCTGAATCATGGAGGAGATATAATGGTAAACATTCACATCAGCTGACATGTGACATCAACACATCATATAAGTTAGATTTTACCCGAAAGGAACATTCCTTGGCTACCATATCCATTCCTTTTACACTTATTTCATGTTTATCTCACTTTCAGAAGCAACCCAAAAGTATGTTATTGCTTATGAAACTACGTTTGCTCGAGTTTTAAGATTTTCCATGGTATTTAATTCCATTATTAATTCTACCATGTAAATTAGTTCCTCATATTTTCTAAAGGGCTGCAGCGTTGATGTTTATACTGTATAATAGTGGTTTAATAGATTGGGAGTAAAATAAAATTTCTCACTGAAAAGCTGCAGGGATTTCTCCAATTCACCATATAGAAAAACCCACCATATTTCTCAAATCAAAAACCCTAACATATTCTGATCACCCAAGGAAATAGTTGCAAGCATGGTTTTCCAAAGTTGTCATGACCCTACAACTATCAACACCAGAGTCAACATTTTTAGCAACCATTTTACACTAAAAACAGTTCTTATCATAACATATCAATTTTGATTCTCGAAGTATAAATTACAAATAATACGATACTCAAAATACATATCATAAAAATTAATAATTCTAAAACCAACAGAATTATTTATTTTCTTTCCTTTTTTTTTTTTTTTAAATTTCTTCAATGACACTACACTTAAGATGTGACACACTTCCAATATAGAGCCTAATTTTCCAAAGTCCAATCTCACCAATCTAACTGCCTACTAACACTACATAAACCAAACACCAGAAAATAACCACAAAAAAAAACCACTTCTTTTCCTATCTTCCACTACTGATTTAAGAGCCATGAAAGATATTCGAGAAAGATCCAAACCTTCCACTTCTACTCATTCAGTCAACTAACTTCACTAATTCTACAATTTAAGGCCATGAAAATAATTCAAGAAAGATACAAACTTTCCACTTCCACATTTATTTTCAACTAAATCCATTAATTCCAGCATAATCCAACATTAAAAAAAAAAGGATTTAACAAAATACTCAACAAAAATCAAGAAACACACATTTCTGAGGAGCATATTTACCTGAAGAGCATGAGTGTAGCGTTTGCAATTTCTGAGGAGTTTGACAGCGGATTTGAGCTCTGATTGATGTCTCTTATACACTTCTAGATGACCCATTGATCAAGAATTGGAACTATGGAAACCTTAGGGTCTCCAGCTGGTAAAATTCTCTTGAACAAATTGTCTGAGGATGAAAGTAAGGTCTTTGTAGAAAATGAAGAAAACCCAGATGCCACATTCCAATTATGGTTTGGATTCTTGGAGGAAATCAATAATTTGAGGGTTTTAATCATCTGGGCAAGATAGATTTTCACCAGTAGTTTTTCTGGGGTGGAGTTGAAAATGGGAGGTTTTATAAGGGTTTAAGTGAATGGGAAAGATTTAAGTAAAATTTGATTTTTGGTTCTATTTGTAAAGTTATAGATTAAATATTATAAAATTTATGATACAAGACTTGTAAATAAAATTATATAAAATTTAATTTTCTATTAAAATTTATAAATAAAATTAAAAATTAATGCTAAAAATAAATTCGATTTTGTATAAGAGATTGCCATTAAGACCTGGATATCATACACACATCTAGATGTGTATAAGAGACAGATACTGTCTCTTATTAAAACATGTTTACAAAAAAACCAAGTTCAGACGGGTATAATGACCATAAGGGGAACTAGTCAATTCAATTCGTTAATTTTTGGAAACAAGTGGTGACACATGAAAGTCTTATTCATTATTTTCAAAAAATAATTTTTGTAAATTCTAGATGTATCATCAGACCGACAAAGGCATTATCTCTTATACACATTTAGTTTTGTATAATCATTCCCAAGGAATACGATACTCAAAAAATATATCATAAATTGTCTCTTATAAATCATCTATCATGTGTATAAGAATTATTAATTTTTATGATATGTATTTTGAGTATCGTATTATAAAATAATTATATTCGTAACCTCCAAAATAATATAGTTCATAAAAATAGATTTGCTTGTATTGCGTATTGATCACATACAAATGGAGTTCCCCTGCCTCCTTGCCCTTGTGTATGTATATTGAATGACTAAGGTGAGCTTGTATTAATCTTGCTAAAAGCAAAAATAAAATGTAGAAAAACAAAAGCCAACGCTTTAATTGAAACTAAAAGAACATCATCTTGTCCACGCAAAGAAAATAATTTTTGTGGGTTGTTGGGGAGGACTTGTATTCGACACCATGTCTTTTCTAACTTGGATACATATGGTTATTTTAACTGCTTTGTGCTTCATCTTCACCAAAAGAAAAGATATTTAGTTGACTATATTATGACCAAAATGAATTTATTTCTAGAAGAAACACTTTATTTGAAGCATTCAAATGGGGAAAAAAATAATATTCTCGGCATATTTTACTCGCTAGGATAGATTTTCTTGAAACTATATTGACGTTTGAGACACTTATGGGAAAATATAATTAAGATAATTAACTTCTTATTTCTATATATTTTCAAGGCCATGGATCATGAAACTGCCAAATTAACTTCTTCTTGATCATTTACACATTTTTTTTCTTGATTTACACGTTAAAATGTTCGTGTAGATTAAATAACTGATATCAGCTCTTTAAGACAAGAGATAAGAGTAACTTAATCACAACAAAATGTTATAGAGAAACTACTAATGTTAAAGGGAGAGCAGATTCTTGTACCTCGGTCCACAACTAGACACGTTCCCAGAATCTCCCAACGTATTTTCCTCACAAACCACCATAAATTTACACAATCCTCACGTAAAAGCCAAATCAGAAAACACTCACACAAATGTAATCAGCAGTCTCAAATTCTAATCTTCTAAAGAATACAATTTCACCAGTATAAACTCTTCAACAATAAGCTACTCTTTTTTAACGTCTAAAAAAAAATAAGTTCATCATATTTATGATAGGACTGGGTTTACTTTTTGACTGATGGCCCGCTAATAATTGTGGGTTATCGTATTACAGATGATAATACTAAATAACTTTTGTTATTCAGTTAAAAAGTTACTTGACAAGGAGGTAGACACAAAGCTGTAATAATTAAAGAATAGTTATGTTAGGAAGTGTCCCAAGCAATTGACAAAAGTTCGAGACCAATCCGAAACAAACGATAACAAAATAATAGATAGAGAAAAAAGAGACACTGTGTACGTGGTTCGGTCGAAAGACCTATATCCATTCTGATCTTTGGGAGCCAAATTTTACTATATAAGAAGAATAGTAAATCTAGGAGTTGACTCATACACATCTACTTTTGCATTATTGTAAAAACATAAGAGTTAACGGGTTATATAAAGTCAATTCGTTAATAAACGGGTCACGACACGATACAAATACTTAATAGCTGTCTAACTACATAACTCCTTAAAATTAATCAATGTGAGACAAAAGCCACATAACAAATCTCCACCTTGGCGTGTGCCCATATCCACAAAATAGTAAGATAGCAAACTCACTCCACCTTCTCCACAAAAGCCTCAATACGAAACCTCTTCCAGTTTATAAGAGACAGGAATGATAGAACAATGTCTAAAAATGAGTGGATTTTGATTAAGCCCATTAGATGTGTATAAGAGACAGGTTCACCAGCATCTTTTGAACAAGAACTTTCTCCTCGGAATAGTATCCCGAAACTAAATAAGCTTTCGTCATTCAATGTACACAGTCACGGGTTATACGAAATTAAGATGTAGTATAAGAGACAGGTATTGGGTTACTAACGGGTTTGTGTATAAGAGACAGGCAGTCACCACAAACAGACTTAACGGATTTTATGACACGACCTGTGTTCAAAAGATCAATACCAAAGATAATCCTGCGGACATGTTTACGAAACCTCTTCCAGTTTAAAAATCAGACATTAATGCTTGGACTAATTAGCAAAAAATTGTTGAGTGGAACCATTTTATTTTAATTGTGCACTTGTTATTATGAACCGCCAATGTTCTTTTCAGACAAGACATATACCGCTAACCACACTAACAGCTTGTGAAATGTCTAGACGTGTAAAAACCATCGCATACATAATACTGCCGACTGCACTAGAATATGGAACTCGTGCCATAAAACCTTCTTCCTCACCTGATTGTGGTGACTGAGCAGCTGAAAGTCGAAAATGACTTGCAAGAGGAGTACTCACAGGTTTAGTATTTTTCATGCTAAATTTCTCCAAAACTAACTCAAGGTAATGCTTTTGGGTCAGGAACAATTTCATAGCACGAGTTCGATATCTCTAAGATTTCCATGCTTAGACACATTCTTAGCTGCTTCCAAATCTTTCATCTCAAATTCACTACTCAATTGCTTTCAAAGTGTGAATTTCTACAGAACTCTTGGCAGCAATGAGCATGTCATCAACATAAAGTAACAAATAAATGAAAGTATCATCATTTAATTTTCGGAAATAGACACAATTGTCATAAATGCTCCTCGAATAACCATGACCCAACATAAAGGAATCAAACCTTACTGGATGACCTTCCTTCTTCTTAAAAATCCATTTGCAATCAACAATTTTCTTACCTAAAGGCGGCATCACAAGAACCCAAGTTTTATTTTTGTAGAGAGACTTAATTTCTTCATTCATAGCGACCAACCACTTAGTTGAATTATCACAAGAAACTGCTTCAAAGTAGGTGGAAGGCTCACCAACTCCATCCGTTTCTTCAGTGACTGACAAAGCATATGCAACTAAATTTGCATATCGCTGCGGTGGTCGAATCTCCCTCCTTGATTTATCTTTGGCAATAGAATACTCCTCCTCCTCTGATGTTCTAGTCTATGTTCTAGTTCTTTGGTGTCTTGATCCCAAGTCCCCATAACTGTAGCCTTTCACCCCGTAGCTCTAGGCTCTAATTTTCCATAATTTACGTGCATATATGCTTGGACACCCAAAACTTTCAAACGTTACATCCTGTCTCTTATACACATCTAGATGTGTATAAGAGACAGCTCTATAGCTTGAAAGAAGTGCATGTGACTTCTGCAGATGTGTATAAGATCGCCGCCTCTTATACTCATCAAAGTGCATATAAAAGATCAAACAACGGGCTGATCTCCAAAAGAGTTCTGTTCATACGTTATACATACCTATTTTGTTGAGGCGTCATTCTAACTGTATAGTGTAGAACAATTCCTTCATTTTTGCAAAATTCATTGAATTCTTCTTCACAAAATTCTATGCCATTATCTGTAAATCTGAGCCATTTGCTTTGTTTACCCTGTCTCTTCAATCAAAACTTTCCATTGCTTGAAAGTTAGGTAAACATCATTTTTATATTTCAAAAAGTAAACCCATGAATTTTTCTTGAATAATCATCAATGAAAGTCAACATATATCTGGCACCACCCTTAGATGGAACACGAGCTAGATTATGTTAAAGAATGGATGTAAGAGAATGTACATTTTGTCCTGTGGATTGCTGGTGAACTGAAGATGACTCTTTTCTGCTTCCCAAAGACACAATGTTTACAAAAATCCATCGTCCCAGACTTCACACAAAAGTCCTCTTTTGCTCAACATAGTCAAGCCTTTCTCGCTCATGTGCCCCAAACGCATATGCCATAATTTGGTGATGTCAGAATCAGACAAAGATGATGAAGAGACTGCTGCGGAACCTGTGACAGTAGAACCCTGCAAAATATACAAAGTACCAGACCTGCAAGCTTTCATAATAACAAGAGCACCCTTACACACTTTCATAACTCCACCTTCAACTGCATATTTGCACCCAAGAGATTCTAAGGTGTCTAAAGATATGAGATTCTTTTTCAAATCAGAAATATGTCTAACATTAGTGAGTAAAGTCCTCACAATATCATCATGCATTTTAATTCAGACTGTACCCTTACCAACAACATCACAAACGGCATTATTGCCCATCAAAACAATTCCACCATTACAAGATTCATAAGTGAAAAATAAATTCCTATTGGGACACATGTGATAAAAGCACCTCGAATCTAAAATCCACTCATTTTTAGACATTGTTCTATCATGTGTATAAGAGAGGCAATAGTTGAGTATGAATTTGCTATACTACATTTTAGATCCTCTTGTGTAGTCAACGAGAAGCCAATTTTTTGTAATGTATCATCTAACGGCAGCCGCTTATTCAGCAAGGAACACAACAACAAAAAGGCTTGATCCTCATCATCAATTTTCACATATATATTCCTCAAATTCATAACAATGGAATCAAATTTATCAAGATGTGAGAGTATAGATGTACCTTCAGTCATCCGAAGCATGTAAAGGGTTTGCTTTAAATAGAGTCGATTCTCAATTGTCTTCTTCATATACAAAGTTTTCAATTTATCCCACATACCTTTGGCTGTCATCTTAGTAGCGACCTCCTCTTATCTCATCAAAGATTTAGAATAATACCTAATCTGGCCTTTTTATCAAGGTCCTCAAAATTCTCCACCGACATCTTCTCTCGGCTTTTTCTCCACTCCATGAAGCGCTATGTCCACACCATTTTAAATCGTGGATAGCCTCCATCTTGAGTTGCCACATACCGGGTTGACACTCCACAAATTTCTACATGGGTCTTTGTTATCGTCATAATGTCTCAAAACTTTCTTGGAAGACCAATCCAAACAAACAATAACAAAATAAATTTTGCTCACCTTCGCCTGTGGACGCAGGTCTTTCGGTCGAAAGACCTGCGTCCACAGGCGAAGGTGAGCAAAATTTACTATATGAGAAGAATACAAAAGCTTTAGGAGAGTGCTCCTAAGCCCACAAAAGCACTAGTACAAAAACACAAGAAAAGCCAAAATAAAGACAAAAGGCTTAATGACTAATAAGGCCCAATAGTCCACTAAGCTCTCTTACGTTTAGTGCTTGGTACATAAAGTCCAAAACCTAAGGTCTCTATTTATAAGATTCTGACAGAAATCCGAATCAGATACAGTTGAAAATACGCAGAAGCATAAGCATACACATAACAAGTTATTATGTAAAGATTTTAGTGTCAATTAATATCGATTGCGATTATTTGGAAAAGATTTTATGGAGACAAATGAGGCAATATTTAAAGGGAAAATCTAAGGGAATGGGTCTTTCTAATTCAAAGGTAACGCGCTTAATCCTATTATTTCATTTGGTATGGATTTTGCTTAAGTTTTGTCTATAAGGTTGGATTTCTGTTTTGGAATATAAGTTGTATTTGGGTTATTGGTGACTTTATAATTATTATATATGTTATTGTTTAGAAAATCAAATAGTGCCGATATTGATTTGAAGAATAGCTCATAGGAATATGATACATAATTGATAAACTAATCGATACCATGTTAATGTTTGATAACTTGAGAACCAAACTTGATGACCGATTTAGCCATCTGCGACTTGGGCAAGAATATTACTTGAGCTTAATCTTTCATCGTGGCTTTTAGTATAGATAACTTATC